>PVJI01018131.1:0-34048 GCA_004026765.1 Micronycteris hirsuta
TTCTAAATGATAGCTTTGCTGGATAGAGTATTCTTGGATGTAGGTCCTTGCCTTTCATGACTTGGAATACTTCTCTCCAGCCCCTTCTTGCCTGCAAGGTCTCTTTTGAGAAATCAGCTGACAGTCTTATGGGAATTCCTTTGTAGGTAACTGTCCCCTTTTCTCTTGCTGCTTCTAGGATTCTCTCCTTATCTTTAATATTTAGTAATATGATTCTGATGTGTCTTGGTGTGTTCCTCTTTGGGTCCAACTTCTTTGGGACTCTCTGAGCTTCCTGGACTTCCCAAAAGTCTATTTCCTTCACCAGCTTGGGGAAGTTCTCCATCATTATTTGTTCAAATACGTTTTCCATCTCTTGGTCTTCCTCTTCTCCTTCTGGCAACCCTATGATCCATATGTTGGGCCGTTTATAGATGTCCTGGAGGTTTCTGAGCCCCTCCTCCATTTTTTGAATTCTTGTTTCTTCATTCTTTTCTGGTTGGATGTTTTTTTCTTTCTGCTGGTCCACTCCGTTGATTTGAGTCCCAGTTTCCTTCTTACCCCTATTGGTTCCCTGCAGATCTCTCCTCATTTGTTCAAGTAATTGCCTCATTTGTTCAAGTAATTGCGATAATTTTTCGTCAAATTCTGTGGCCAACCTGATTACCAGTGTTTTAAACTGTGCATCTGATAGGTTGGCTATCTCTTGGTCAGTTAGTTCTCGAGCTTTGATCTGTTCTTTCATTTGGGCCATTTTTCCCCCTCGGTGCACCTGTTGCTTTAAGGGGCAGAGCCTTAGGTGTTCACCAGGGCGGGTCAACTCACGTCGTTATTTTGTGATGCTGTCTGTGGGGGCAGGGTCACCCTCGTCGCTGTGCTGTGATGCAGCCTGTGGGGGCAGGACCCGCGAGAACAATGGAGCTTGCTCCACTCTCCACACACACACCACTTCCCACAAGTAAGTTGAGCCCCTCTGTGCTGGCTCTGGGGTCGCTCCAGGGTCGGTGGACAGGCCCACACAGTTCCAAGCCCCCGTGGGTCTCCCCAATGAACTCTCCTGTGAGGCCGGGAGTTCCTCCCGCCGTCTCACCTCCCACAGGTGTTTTCAATCGCCTGTTTGAGGTTTTATTTCCCCGCTTTGATGGGTTGCACCCTGCTTTTTCTCCTGGTTTGTCTGCACTCAAATTAGGACCTGCCCGGTCCACCAGTCTCAGCCCCGCTGGTTCCGAGTGGGCTGGGCGCTGGCCGCTGGCCGCGTTTTGGTCAGGCACACCCGGCTCGGCGTGCTGCAGCGTTGCCAGTCCCACTCCACAAACCGCGGCCTGGCCGTGCGCTCACCACCCAGCTCACTGCGGAGTGGCCGCATGCTCTCTCTCCGCACGGCTCCGCCCCGCTTACCAGACTGGATGTAAGTGTCTTCTTTAACTCCTTGGTTGTCGGACTTCCTCTCAGTTCGATATTCTGTCAGATCTGGCTGTTTTTGTTTAATTAAATTGCTGTTTTTTCCTCATTTGGTTGTGTGCGGAGGCACGGTGTGTCCACCTACACCGCCATCTTGCCGGAAGTCCGTTTCGAGTTTGAGATTTATCCATATTGATACATGCAACTCAACTTTATTCATTTTAATGCAGTATAGTATTCCATTGTACGAATATACAGGAATACCCCAGGCTTTATTTTTTCCATTCTCCTTATATGGATATTTATTTCCAATGATTTGCTGTTATGAATAAGGCTGCCATGACCACATCTTTACATGTCTCTCTAAGCACATGTACAAGAGCTTCTCTGCGAAATATACCTGAGTAGTTTTTTTTTTATCACAGGGTATGCTCACCTTCAACATTATTATCTGTTGCCAAATTTCTCTTCAAATTGATTTTACCCATTTTAATTCCTACCACCAGTGTATGAGTTCTGAGACCATATTCTTTCAAATACTTAGCTTTTCACCAATTTTATCTGGTGGGTACAAAATGATATCTCATGGTAGTCTTAATTTGCATGTCTTTAATTACCATGAAGTTGAACATCTTTTCACTTTTATTAGATATTTTGTGAATTGCATGTTTAACAATCTTTGCCCATTTTTCCTTCAGTTCTCTCTTTCTTAATAATTTATTGGAGTTCTACATATCTCATGGATAAAAACCCTTTTGCACTGCACACATTACAAGGAATATCAGGAAATTTTGTGAAAGACTGAAAATGGGCAAAAGGGATTCCTGGGTGTTCTTTCAATTGAATTCTGAGCATTGTTTAAGGGTTATCAGATTCTATATACCTTTTTTAAATAATCTTTTTAAAGATTTATTTATTTATTTATTCTTAGAGGGGAAGAGAGGGAGAGAAACACTGATGTGAGAGAGACATATCAATTGGTTGCCTCTCACACTCTCTGACCAGGGCCCAGGCCCACAGCCCAGGCATGAGCTCTGACCAGGAATCAAACCTTTCCCTTTGTGAGACAACGCCCACCAACTAAGCTACACTGGCCAACTAGGCTACATTACCTTTGATTGTTTTTGATTGATTAAGGTATTTTACAACTCTGTGGAGGACAAGACTTAACTTGCAGAAAACTAACAGTAATGCAAATGTTTCCTGTTCATGACAATGCAAATAATTCCTGCTCATAGCGATCAAAATGAATTTTGTTTGAAAGAAAATATAAATCTCTGTAAGTCAAATTCTCTCTTAACCTCTTATTATTAGTTCCCTCATCAATTAACAAGTTAAAATAAAATCTTTTACACCTCTTTATATTTGTATGGGAGTAGTGGTTTTACCATGATTAAAATTATATTTTTAGCCCTGGCTGGTGTAGCTCAGTAGATTGAGTGCCGGCCTGTGAACCAAAGAGTTGCCAGTTCATATTCCCAGTCAGGACACGTGCCTGGGTTGCGGGCCAGGTCCCCAGTAGGGGGTGTGTGAGAGGCAATCACACCTTCAGGTTTCTCTCCCTCTCTTTCAAAATAAATAAATAAATAAAATTGTATTTTAGCAGGTCAGAAGACAGAGGGCCTGAGCCTACCCTCCAGTGAGTGGCTGATTCCAAGGCCCTGAAAGCTGAGTCCGAATGAAGGTAGACAGAGATGAGCCCTAAGAGGCAGCCGGCAGCTGTGTGGCTGGTTTGCAGCCCAGCACCACCATTTTCCTATCTGGGTGATTTGGACAATGTATTTCACCTTTCTGCACCTCAGCCTCCTCGTCTGAACAACTGGAATAATAACAACATTTACCTCAAGGCCTACCTTGAGACTTAAATAAGATAATATACGTGCACCACTTAATGTATGGTATGAGAGTCTTATCACAACAATAATAATAGCACCTAACATTCATTGGAAGTTTATTTATTGGAGTAGGTAAAAAGCTATGAAAGAAGAAATTGAGGCTTAGCTATTCCAAAGCCCAGGACTGTTACCAGGTAGCTAACGGGTAGCTAAGTAATTGTCCAGCAGAGCAAAGGGTTGTTAGGTGCCCAGAAAGAAGTTCACGAGTAGACTCTGCCTCCAACAGCCATGCGACCTTGTGTGATTCACACCCCTTCTCTGAGCCACAGCCATTCACTCACTCATCCCTTTGACAACAATGCCTCTACCGAGTACTATACTGACCTGTTGGTGCTGGAGAAATGAGGGAGTTTGGGGGCTCTAGTTTCTGAACACTTAAGATAGGGATGAAATATCTACTCGTTGAATATCTTAGCATTCTAGGGCTGCCATAACAAAGTACTTAAAACCATGGAAATGTATTGTCTCACAGTCCTAACAGTTTTAAGCCCAAACTCAAAGTGTCTGCAGCTCTCTTCTCCCTCTGGAATCTGGGGGAGAAGGCTTCCTGGCCTCTCCCTAGCTTCCGGTGGCAGCCGGCAGTCCTTGGCATCCCTTGGCCTATGGCTGCACCCCTCCAGTTGCTGCCTCTGTTGTCACACAGAGTCCTCTTCATACAGCCTTCTTATAAGGACACCAGTCACATAATATTAAAGGCCTACCCTACTCCACTATAAACTCCTCTTAACTAATTATATCTGCAAAGACCTTATTTCCAAATAAGGTCACATCATGAGTTACTTGGGGTTAGGGCTTCAGCGTATGTCTTTTTTAGAGGCACAATTGCACCCATAACAACACCCCAGATGGGGACCCTGAGTAGCACAGGCCTGCGGGGCCCACGGCTGTCCTGGCATGATCTTCCATGGCAACATGGCCGCTTTGGACTCCCAGCTCCACAGAAAACAGATGCCCAAATCCTAGGAGAGAGCAGTCCCACATCCCCGTGCAGGGTTTTCTTTGAGGCAGCCTTATGAATTAAGTCCAGCCAGCAGTGCGATGGCTTTGATAAAATGAAGAGGAAAGACACCACCCTACTCTTTCATCCTGAAAGATTAGGTCATCGAAGTGTCAAGAGTATTATACTAGAAGAGTGCTTCCTATTCAGCAAATACAGCCCAGTGCTAGAAGCCATGATAGGCAATAATTTTTCTCTTTAAAAAAGAAAAGTTCTCTAGGATACAGGAAGGGAAAGAGAGCCAGCGTTTTTATTTACAGCCTCCTCTGTGCCAAGCCATATGTGGAATGGTTTACAAACACCATCCCTTCCCAGGCTCATGATGACTCTTTGACTATTAACCCCCCCTGACAGATAAGGAAGCAGGTTAAGAGAAGTTTACTGAATTTTTTCCAAGTCCCACTACGAAAAAGGTGATGGTACTAGCATTTAGATCAGATCTGTCTGACAATCAACTTGATCATCTTTCCACTGTGTTAACGTGCCTCCTTATTATTTTATATCAGACAACACATGTGAAAACTGAAGCATTGTATCTGGCAGGCAGAATAGTCAATATGCGTCTATATGCTTCCTCCAGAGACTGTTTCCGGAATGAATGAAGGATGAATGAATGGCAACAGAGAGGAAACAGCACCCTCTGGTTGTCCTGTCTCCACGTGACGTCTCCCTCCTGTTTTGCACACGTGGATTTTAAAAATAAATGTGTCCCGAGAGAAGGGTAGGTAGCAATAAAAAAAAAAGTGAGTTTTCAAGATCACCCTCTGTTCTTTGTACTCAAATGAAAGGGTTTAAAGTCCAGTTTTAAAGCTTTTGTTAACTACAGAGCCCTGTTTATTAAGTCCTAATGTGTTCCTAATGGGTACTTGATGCACTGTACATGCTCTCTCTGCTGACACTCATGACAGCCCCAGGCAGGATGTTCCTCTCACCACCTTAGAAATGTGAAGACCAGAGAATGGAAGCACATTGCCCAAAGTCACACAGCTAATAAGTGGCTGATCCAGATTTGAACACAAATCTGCCTGATTTCAAAGTCACCCTCTTTGATTCCACGATTCTAATATTAAATACCTATTTTGTTTTCAGCTGGGGCTAAGTTCCATGGAGAATAGTAAGATAAATCAGATACAGACTTTCTGTTTGCTAGGTAACATCAAGATCTTTTTTCTTATGGAAAGTAAAGGGATGGAAGGGCACCAGACCTAGAGTCAGAACTCATGGGTGGCCCTGTCCCTAACTACCTCTGCATCCTTTTGCACATTTCTAAAGCCCTCCGGGCTTCATTTTCCTAACTTATAAAATAGAAGCAGTACCTATTTCCCAGAGTCCGTAGAAAAATTAAGATAACAGGTGTGATGATGATGTGTAAACTATAACGCACGGGAAAAGGTAACATTGCTTTAGGATGTCCTGGAAGTCTTGCTTGTGTTGTGAAAATGCTGCATTAATGTCCATGAGGACAGTGAGCCAGGCACCTTTCCTTCCCTGGAGTTAAAGGGAGGTCGGCTGGTATTTCCTGATGATGTTCCCAGCATGTGAAACCCCAGAAGTCCACATGTTTGAGCACTGGTCAATCTGACCTTTCTCCAAAGCAATGCCAAATGGTATATGCTAACAGGTTCATGGCCCTCTGCAATCTCGCTGTTGGCAACAACAATCCTTTATGTGTGGGTGGGATATTAGGCTCTACAGAGTAATCTCACAGCCACAAATTCTTTGGGCCATCTTGGAATCAGCAAGGTGGGCAGGACAATTGCACATGAAGTAACTGGGATGCTAAGGTTTCGGGAGATGCCACATCTTGCCCAAAGACTTACAGTTATTAATGGGCAAGGTCCATATCACCTGAATCACAGGCCTCTGTCTGGGTCTAAAGTTTCTTTCTATACCACCTGCAAAAGAGGAAAATACCCTTATTTGGGACCCAGATTACTAAGCATAGCACTGAAAGATATTCATCCATTCAATAAACACATAGGATCTGCTCCTGCCTGGCCCTGTGCTAGGCCCTACAGAAACCAATAGGCCCGATGCAGACACCTACTCTCCAGAACTCAATCTGCTGGACCACAGGACCACATAGTGAGGGTCCGCTATGCCAGGCACATTACCGAAGCAATCTCTAATTCTTACAACATGGGAAACTATATGCTTGTCCCCAGATTTTATGTGCAATGCAGACCTGGAGACACTGAGTGATTTGGGTTCAAAATGACTCAGCCAATAAGTGGCAGAGGTGGAATCAGATTCCAAATCTGCTGGATGCCAAAGCTCAGGCTCTTGCCCCAAGAATACACAAGACTCCTCAAAATCTCTTCAATATACAAGGTCCAAGGCAGAATTACAAGCGCCACTGAACATGACATTGAGTGACATATTCAAATAATTTATTTCTTTTTATTTCTAGGTTGGTAACTTTGTACAATCACAGAATGTTAGAGAAAAAAGGTCATCTAGTTAAACCTTCCAATTTTACAGATGAGGGAACTAAAGACCAGAAAGCACATCCTGCCCAAGACCACACAGTAACTTAATATCAGAGCCAGAATTCAAGCATATATGTGTCTGAACTTAAAGGCCCAGTTACTTCCACTTCATCGTGTTTTGGAGCCTAGCCTGGGGCTTGGCACTTACTTTTACATTCTTGTTTATGTAGACAATTCCACCTGTTTGAGGCAGGGAGCAGTTTCATCTTTGTGTCTCCAGTGCCTGGCCTGCAGAACAATGCCTTCAATGAATGAGTGACGGCTGAATGACAGAAGAACCAACAATAATTATCTCCACTACACAAATGAAGAAACCAAAGGGCAAAGAAGGTAGACTCTCTGTCCAAGGCTACATGGCTCACTGGTGGCCAAGTCAAGATGCAAACCTGCTCTTGCTGGCTCTGGACGCCATAATCAACTGCCGGCAGAAGGATCTACGTAGGCACCAGCCTCACAGCAACCTGGAACACAGGCCCAGCCTTCCACCTCAAACAACAACCCCGACCTGCTTCCTCTGACCGTTGGAAAGAGCCCTTCAGAACTCAGCTGGAAGCCATGACAAGTGAGTAGAGAAAGATGCATCCTAGCAAGGGCCCCCTCACAGAGTAGCTTCGGGCTTGGATGACAAAGCAGTCACACATGTTTGGAAGGCAGTGAAGAGCCTGGCTGGGGGGCCAGGAGAAATATCTGTTCTGGGGGTTCTGCCAGGCCTGGAGATGAGGCTGCCAGAGGGAGGTCAGGACAGGGGGAGGACAGATGTGTCCAAGGCCCTGCCAGAGGCCACGCTGGCCCCAGTGAATCAGTCGTCTAACCAGAGCCATAACTCTAGTCCAAGCTCAGAACATTCCAGTTCCCAGATTAGACCATGGAAAAGTGATTCCATGTGGACTTTTCAGCTTGATCACTTACTCAACCACCCATCCCACCTCCAGCCCAGAATCACAGGGCAGCCAGTGCCTGTCAACATGAGGATGCTGCTCTTTATTTTCTTCTCTCTTGAGCACATAAAAATAACTCCGCCAGGCCCAAATATCCACGTGAATGCTCATGAAGCTGGGCTTCAACATGTTTGCATGTCAGAACCAAAACAGTCCCACATGGGGCTGCTGAAATGGGGTGTCTTCTACGTGGCAAGCGGCTGCCTCCTCCAATCTCAGGGATGCTAATGGAAGGAAGAAGAGACCACATATGCACCCCTTCCTATGCTCTTTAAACAGGTCATCTCATTTGTTTTATCATCTTAATTTTGCAGATGAAAAACATAAGGTTCAGAGTAATGTAAATAGTTCAAAGTCATTCATTCACTCGACAAACTTTTATCATCTTCACCAATGTTCTTACTATGGATTTTGGTAAAGAAAAACCTTTTTTTTTCCTGCTATATAAAAGGATTCACTAGTGGATTCCTTTGTGTTTTCCACGCAAAGTTTCCAAAGTCTATGACAGCTTAATAGGCATTTGGGGAAAATGAGTTACATACACAAATTAGCCTAGAAATCACTGATTAAACAACAGTTACTTAGGAAACCACTGATTAAAGAAACTAAACAATGCAAGATTTTTCAAAGCTTTGAATTGTCCAAGTGTATTTGACTCCCCCAGCAAAGTATAGAATAAGCAGGATTTTCCATACTTATGATCTAGAGTTCTAAGAAAATCTGTTTTGAAGCGCTTCCCCAATATATTAGGTTGAATCATATGAAACTGCTAGCATTCAACTCTTTTTTAATCTGCAGTACAGCAATTCTATACGGTTCGGTCTAATGTGTACAATAGGGGTTTTCACGTGTTTCCTGCCTCCTTTATTATGTTTCACAATGTGATAGGGCTCATAGGCCCTGAACTCCTTAAATCAGACTCAGTGTGTTGCCTTTTATGTGCTCTCTATTAGGGCTGGAAATAGCCTTAGATTGGAGGTGGGAGGGCACAGATGGCTACTCTACCAAAATTCATGCTCGTCTTTCCATACCATACTGTGGAGTTGTCATGAGAAGCAGCTGCCTAACCAGAGACTATGTTGTCCAGTCCCCTTACGTCCAGGTGGCTGTGGGGAGCTAGTGTCCACGACGGAAGATGATAGTGATAGATGTCACTACGAAGCAAAGGCAGGTGAGAATCAGGTGTGTCTTCTCCACCATCTCCTTTGCCCATCTTCTGGCTGAATACAGAGGACTTCATGGTCCCAGAGGTTGAAAGATCCACAAGATTGAAGGGGACTCAGCCCTGATTCACCACCTGCTGGAAAACTACCCACCAACCAGGAATGCCCACATTGAACTATTGTATTAGGTGAGAGAGAAAGAAACTCACCAAAGTGTGGGGGAAGGAGTTGTTGTTGTCATCACAGAAGAAAATGTTACCCTAATACAGTAAAGTTGGAAGCAGGTGAAAAGTGTGGCCATCCAGTACCCTAAAGGTGGTGGCAGTGCAGGGCAGGAGAAGACCCACATCAACAAGGCCCACATAAAAGAATAACTAACTGGCCAGGATGACTAGACACCACATGCTTGGAAGCTGTCTTAGTCAAGCCAAGATGCTGTAACAAAATGCCATAGACTGAGTGGCTTATGAACAACAGAAATTTATTTCTCACAGTTCCAGGGGCTGGGAAGTTCAAGATCAAGGCACCAGGCAGATTTGGTGTCTGATAAGAGCCCACTCCTTGATTCATAGATGGCTTTTCGCTGAGTCCTCACTTGCTGGAGGGAACAAGGGATTTCTCTGGATCTCTTTTATAAGGGCACTAAGTGCTTCACGACCTAATTACCTCTCAAATGCCCCATCTCCAAATACCATCACATTGGGGGTTGGATTTTAACATGTGAATTGGGAGCTGGGGATGGACATAAACATTCAGTCCATAACAAAAGCCAATTTGTAAGAAGTATAATTTGAATGAAGACGTGTGCTGATTATAAAGGCTAATCAGTTGGTTGATATATCCTTGGTGCCTTTCTCCTAATCACACCCTCCATATCCAATGAGTCCTCACCAAATCCTATCGATTCAGTATCCTCTGTCCCATGACCCTATCTCCTCTTTATCTCCTCTGCCCTAGAAACTTGGTCTACTTCAGATTTCTTGAATGTCAGTCTCACATCAAACCCTCCAAAACCCCATACACAAAAGGATTTCAAAGGGATTTTCTTAACACTAAAATATAACTGTATCTGTCCTGTATAAATCCTTAAGTGGATTCCAGTGTGCTCAACTAAGGTCAGAGCTCCTCAGCCAGAGAATTGGACAAGTGAGTCCCCATCTTCTGAGCTGAACTTATTGGGTGAATTGAGAAGAAGGTGAATCTTGAAGACAGACTGCTCTGCATTTGAGCCATGACTTCACCAGCTCCTATCTGAGTGGCTATGCACATGGACCTTATTCTTTTGACCTTCCATTTCTTCACCAATAAAATGGAACAGCACTCCAATGCCTTACACAGAGAATGTGTTCTTTGTTAATCACCTTTCATCTTTTCACATGAATAGATCCACAGGCACTAGACATGGAGGTGGTGACTCTTCTTCCAGGCTGACCACTAGCGTGGTACTTGGCACAGAGTGGGCACTCCATGCATGCATTCATACCAGATAGATCAGTGCTAAAAACCTGGATCCTAGTCCTCCCATCTCTGAGTCCTTCTGCTCTCATGGCCACACCTGGGTTCAGTTCCAGGCATGATAAGGTGGTTGTGCCCAAACAGTGTGCTACATTTTGCACTCTCTGCCATATAGAATGAGAGCCATGCCCTAGAGGGGCAAAAGAGACACTGCCCCCACCCCACCAGATGTCCCAAAAGAAACCTGTGCCCATGAGAGAAGTGGATAGGGTAGCAATGGGTATGCAATCCCTGGGGCCTAAATTAAGTAGGCAAGAGCTTACATCCTTTCTGCTGATCTTTGAAACCAAGGCAGGAGAGAAAACATTAGCTTCTCCAAAATGAACATCTGCTTTGCAGTTTCTGAGAATGAGCCCACAGAGAGAGCTCTCCCTTCATAAAGGCTCCCAGGAGAGACCAACAGTGTGTGTGTGTGCGGGGTGGGGGGGGGGGCACTTTCCCATGAAGTAAAGGCCAAGTTTTCAGAGATGTCCCTAGGCCACTCCACCAAGGATAATATTAAGGCCCTCTTTACCCATCTGCTCTTCCTTCTGTGGGCCTGGGACAAACCCTATCTCCAAGGTGGTCCATCCTATCGTTGATCTCTATGAAATGAGTATCATTTTACTTATTTCAGTCTCAGGGTTCTGATAAGGTGTTACAGTGGCCCCTTTATTCTACCTACACTCTTCGGCTAAAATAAACTATAGGACAAGGACAAGGGCAAGAAGTGCTTCTTATACTCATACAAAACCCTCACAAGAACTGGTTGCTATATAGAGCAGCATCCTCGTATACCATACATTGGCAAATCATAGATTTATTTCATCTCAAAGCTCAAAGTAACTATATTTAGCTTGAATTTCTACCATGTAACTCAACAAACTCACAAGGTCTTTAGAGAATTAAATAAATGAAGTATCTCAGATTACCCACTGGAGACCACATTAAAAGATAATTATCCAAACACACAATACATTATATGGATGATGTATTATAGAATTGCACATCTGAAACCTATATAATTTTATTAACAAATGTCACCGCAATAAGTTCAATTCAAAAATTAAAAATTAAAAACTTATCCAACTAACAACTTATCACATAGGATAGAAACTGTTGTTGACTACCTAGTAGACATTTTCTTCTCACATTTTTTATGGTGACATCAACACACACAAAAACACACACACACAGAGGTTCATGTTTTCCTAGACTTTCTTGCAATTAGAAGAGGCCATGTGACATAATTCAGTGCAATGACGTATACAAAGGAATTTACCGTGGGTTTCTGGGGAAAGGTGTCTCTCCTGACAGAGAGATACCACTCTGGCTTCCTTTGGCATCCTGCCTTTGAAAATAGGCATTAAGGACTAAAGCTGAGGTAGCCCTATTTAACTCACAAGGCAACAACCCTGAAAAAAAGAGCTAGTATTCTGAGAAAAGAGGACCAGAAATGTGGAATGAGGCTGGTTTGGTCAAAGGGGGTGGGATTTTGGGTTTTGTTTTTCTGAGCCCCTGAACCAGTCCTGGAACTGCCTGTTTCTTATGCCATTGTTAGTCAGGTGTTCTATTACTTGCACTCAAAGTATCCTTTTAAAATATTTATTTATTTATTTATTTATTTATTTACTTACTTACTTACTTACTTACTTACTTTTAGAGAGAGGGGAAGGGAGAGAAAAAGAAAGGGAGAGAAACACTGATGTGAGAGAGAAACATGGATTGGTTGCCTCTCATATGTGCCCTGACAGGGGACAGAACCCTCAACCCAGGCATGTGCCCTACTGGGAATCAAACCAATGACATTTTGCTTTGTGGAATGACACCCAACCAACTAAGCTACACCGGACAGGGCTGCACTTAAAGTATCCTAACTGAGACCTCATTATTGACCCATGGTATAATAATGACTTGGGTCATGGAGGGATCACATGGGGGAATAGATGGTTCCAGGGTTAAAAGTAGAAAATAAACCTTTAAAAAGACTGGAAAATATATAAGTAAATATTTAATATTATTGATATCTCCTCATACGAATGCCTCTGTTTGCAAAACAGGAATGATAATAATATCAATCTCATGGGATTGTTCTAAGGATTAGATGAGTTAATACATGCTAAGTAAAGTTAAAAGTGCCAGGAACATAACAAATACCAAATACTATCTAATTATAGCTAGCACGTTAATCAGGAAAACATAACTTTCTTTAATAAAGAATACAGTCTGGCAGGACACAAGATTTGGAATGAGAAAACCTGGCTTCTGTACAGATACTTCTCTTTGATCAAGCATCAGTGTTTGTGGCTGTTTTAGGACAATGAACTCTCCACAGAGTATAGTCCCTGTGTCGAAGGGTGTTGAAAGTTTGATGAATCAGATGAATTTTGAGTTATTGCATGTTGCCAATTGAGTAATGACACAAATGTATCACTGGAAGTCTAAACACTCTTTAAAAAATATGCTTGTAAATAAATTGGAACGTTTGGTTGTGCAACTAAGGAAGAGCCTGGAGATTTTTAAATAATTTCATATGAAATTTGTTTTTCTTTCCTAGAACAATAGCTGGACAATCACAAGTAAGAGCAGAAAGGTGGAGCAGAAGAAGATGGACAGGGAATCTGAGTGCCAGGAGTGAGCTAGTATCCTTCCTCTGACCTGCTGATATGCCTTTGGGCAAGTCTTTTCCCATCTCTGGGCCTCCTTCTCCCCGTGGTATATTGAGGGAAAGATCCTAGAGCTACAGCAAGAAACCACAGGCCTTCCCCCAGCTCCACTTCTCAGCTGTGAGACCCGAATTGAGTCACTTTCTCTGAGCTCCTTCTCTAAAATGGGAATGAAAACAACATCAACCTCACAGGAAAGCTATGAAGGTCAAATGTCGGAACATATGAAAAAATTCCTGGCACAGGACAGGCCCGTAATCAATGCTGGTTGGAGCACAACACATCCTAGTTGAGCCTTCTATAATTCTATACAAAGTATGGCCTGGAAGATGCAAAAAAACAAAAGATTGGATGTGTCCTTTGTCCCACAAGACCCTGCCCCAGACAGGATGGCCTGGGCCCCACCAGCGGGCCAGGGCTCCCTTGTAAACAATCAAGAGGCTCTAGGCCAGTCTTTAGCATGAGGGACAGTTATTAGATTCAGGAGACAAAGAGCATTCATAAAGGTCCCCCTGGGTTCTGGTGTAAGGAACACTGGGCAATAAACGTGGGAAAGGCTCAGGCTCTGAGAAAGAGACTTCTATAGGATGTCTTTGGGGCCTGAGTATTCGTTATCAGAATCCCCACAGTTGTGAGGCCGGGTAGGAAAGCAAAGACTGAACAGGAAAACTTTCACTAATGTACTCACCACCTATAAAAGTAAACCTCATTCAAAGGGCCGACCCTCGTGCACACACACACACACACTGTGTGGCACTAAAGGTCATGACTCGTGGAGCAGT
Organism: Micronycteris hirsuta; assembly: GCA_004026765.1. Taxonomy (NCBI): domain Eukaryota; kingdom Metazoa; phylum Chordata; class Mammalia; order Chiroptera; family Phyllostomidae; genus Micronycteris; species Micronycteris hirsuta. The sequence goes on from PVJI01018131.1 coordinate 13,805, forward strand.
GGGCGCGATGGGCAGAAGATCTCCCCTTCATGGCCACGTGTGCCACATCTGATAATACAAGGAGTATACGAATCAAATGCCCTACAAAGTGATACCGTAATTTACCAAAGTTGCCGAATGTCATGAATTCAGTGAAAATGATGCTAAAGAACTGCATGAATTGCCCTGGCCAGGTGGCTCAGTTGGTTGGAGCATCATCCTGTATAACCAAACGTTGCGAGTTTGATGCCCAGTCGGGGCACATCCCTGGGTTACGGGTTCGATCTCTGGTTGGGCACACACAGGAAGCAACTGATCGATGTCTCTCTCTCACATTGATGTTTTTTCTCTCTCTCTCTCCCTTCCTTTCTCTCTTGAAAACTCAATGAACATATCTTTGAGTGAGGATTAAAAAAAAAGTGCATGAATCACACCAGAGTCAGTGATAAATGATAATCTGGAAGGTAGGCCAGTTAGCCATTACAGACAAAAAAAATCAAAAAGGGTAATGATATAATAGGTGCTTTGAAGGAGAGCATTTCTAATAAAAATGAAAATCAACTGACACCAATCACCCCGCTTTGATAATACTGCAAGTCACAAGTAAACAAGGCAGCTTGTGCTAGCATACAGCACTCCTGGAAAATTAGACCAAAGAAACCAGCATTCGATTCATTCTTGGTTTACTGTCAGCCATTTGCATGTAATTGCAATGCAATGTAAATTTTGTTAAATATAAGACAAAATAAGGATGATGATAATTTTTGTTCATTTTTTCAAAATAATTTCCAACCAAACCTTATTTTCAGTTTATTCATTTTAAATGACTACCCTAAAACACTAGGCCTTCTTTTCTGTGGTTGGACAAACAACACCCAGCCCCCCGCTGAACCCAGCCCTGGCAGGCTCTGGCTCTGAGGATTGGGGATGATGCAACAGACCGAGGAAACAGCTTGGATGAAGGCCTTGGGGCAGGAGGGCATCTCTGCCCTGGAAGACGGGACGAGATGAGTCGAAGGAGAGCGGGACGATGTGAGTGAGAGGGCTCAGCACAGACAGACAGCTCAGGCAGATCCCTGTCAGGGAGTTAGAATAAAAACTAGAAGCACACTGGGAAAGAACAAGCATTTCAAGCAGATGTTCTGCCCTGAGCATTTGGTGGGCAGAGGTGCTCCAGCAGTCAGGGAGGCGGGAGCAGCAGATCTGAAAGGAGACAGTGAGTTGTTGTCAGAGGGACAACTGGGTTCCTGGAGACTTGCCTGTGGACATGCCCAGATGCATTAGATAGAGAGGTCCCAAGGTGGTCAGAGAGATAGGGCCTGAAGACAAGGGCTTGGGAAATGTTAGTTTGGAGGACACGGCTGAAACTATGCTTAGGGAAGCAATTCCCCCAAAGAGAACATGTAAATGAGCAGAGGAGTCCATGAAAGGGAAGTCCCGAAAGAGCCGAGAGAGAGACTGCAGCCTGCCCAGATGATCCGGCTGGAATACCACTACCAGATCCCCGAGCAGAAATGGGAGGAAGCTATAGATAGAAATGAGGAGTCGAAAAGGACATTTTTAGGGCAATAGAATATTAGTTCTTTTTTTTAATAAATGTTTTATTGATTTTTGTTTTAGATTTTATTTATTTATTTTTAGAGAGAAAGGAAGGGAGGGAGAAAGAGAGGGAGAGAAACATCAGTGTGTGGTTGCCTCTCATGTGGCCCCCACTGGGGACCTGGCCTGCAACCCAGGCATGTACCCTGACTGGGAATCGAACCGGTGACCCTTTGGTTCGCAGCCCGCACTCAATGCACTGAGCTACACCAGCCCAGGCTAGAATATTAGTTCTATGCTTTCCCCATGTCAGAAAGTCAATGGTATTAATGAATTTGACTTGTTTTATGTTGCCAATTCAGTAATGAAATCAAAGCACTACCATATTGTTTGGACCATAAGACGCACCTAGGTTTTAAAGGAGGAAAATAGGGAAAAAAAATTTTTGAAGCAAAAATGTGGTAAAAATATTTAATAACATAAATAGCATTCAGACTATAATTCAGCTGCATTCAGATTATAAGACCCATCCCCATTTTCCTCCCAAATTTAGAGGGAAAAGTGCATCTTATAGTCTGAAAAATATGGCAATTGATCTTTAACGGTAAACTTGGATTGGCCAACATAACCTTTCCTCCTTGTAAACAAGAGTTCTCTCATTGTGCAACTGAGTACAAAGCCAGCCAATCATAAATAATTTCGTAGGGAGCAAACCAATCTCCACTTTTGCTCTAAATTAATATATCAAATGTGACATGGCAGACTTGAGTAAGAAGGGAAAAAAAATGTGTCAGGAAGCCCAGAACCTGATTATTGCTCTGTCACTCAAAGGTGTTGAGATCTGAGATAAATTATTTCTCTCTGTCCCTCAGTTTTATCATCTGTGGAAGTAGAAAAATGGGCTTGATGAGGACTTCAGTCTCTTACAGTGCTATGACCCTGCAACTCTAGAAACACATAGGCTAGTAGGCACCTAACTTCCACTGAAATTCTGTAATGATCCAGACCTGTACATACCTTGTCTTATCTAATACACACAGCATTTCTATGAGGACAGCACTGTTGTTGCCAGTTTAGAAATGGAAAAACTGAAGGTCAAAAAAGAAAGAATTCAGACTTGGCTGTCACATAAACCTGGGTTATAATACTTACTGTGCCAATTATCAATTTATGCTTTCTGAGCTTTGCCCAGCTCTGGGATGCAGGAGCTGTGCCCTGTGACCATGTCTCCTTTGCCAGCTGGCATCATCTTAAGCTTTGTCAGTAGAAGGCACTCCGGGAAGGAGGGTCTTTTCTCCCTGGTTCCACGTGCTTTCTTTCCTCTTGTTCCTGTGGTGAATAGTAACCAGAATGTAAAAGACACCCCATCTCAGTGGTGCTCACACCTTAGCCAGTGTCACTGGCACCCCAGAAGGCAGTTCCCCAGCAAATGTAGCAGTACTCTCACAAGCAGCTCCCCAGGGTGTCTTTGTCACACCCCGCAAGACAGAACCCTAAAGGGTTTTGTGGGCACCCCAGTTTCCTATTGGTGGCACCTGAGCAAAGCTCTCCACCATCCAGTGGACGACAGCCACACTTTCTCCAATGAGTTCTGAATCTCAACCTGGGAGTGGGGTCCTCTTCCAAATGTGTTCCTTCCTTGCATACAAAAAAACAAATCTTTGTCTCCTCTACTCACTACACCTCTGACACCAAGTGGAGGGTCCCCACACCAACCAATTCTCCAACGCTCAGACACCAACGGGGTGACATACAATTCAATCATTAACTACCTGGAGTGAGCACAGACCCACAGTTAAGGGCGCAGCCACACCAGACTGCCTCATGACTTCGGACACCAGTCACAAGTCCCAGGTTGTCATCTAAACTTCTGACCGACCCACCGACTGTAAGTTGGAGGTTCCCACAACCCTCACCTGAGGTTCAGTAATAGTTCTAATAGCTCGCAGAATGCAGGGAAACACTTGCTTACATTCACTGGTTCATTGTAAAGGATTCATAATTACTGTGTATGTATATCTGAAACTAATATAATAAGGTATGTCAACTATAATTGAAAAATAAATTAAATTAGGGACACAGCTAAGGGCGCAGGTGAACAACCAGAGGAAGAACCACACAGCATGAGATCTGGAAGCGTCCTGAACACGGGAGCTTCTGTCCCCGCGGAGATGGAGGTGTGCTGTCCTCTTGATACATGGGTTCCTGCACCAACCCGGAAGTTCTCCAAACCCCATAGTTTAGGGAATTTTTACAGAGGTTCCATCACATAGACATGATCAGGTATTCACTCATGCTCCAACTCCTCTCCCGTTCCCAGAGGACAAGGGGTGGGGTTGAAAGTGTCAATCTGTAATCATGCTTGGTGTTTCTGGTGACCAGGCGCCATGCAGGAACCTACCAAGAGCTGCACCACTAGAACAAAAGACACTCCATCACCCAGAAAATTCCAAGAGATTTAGAAACTCTCTGAAAGGCACTCCTATGTCCTCCATCACTCAGGAAATTCTCGGGCTTCAGGAGCTCTGTGTGAGGATTCAGGGGCAGAAGGCAGTACACCTGGTATATGTTTATTATCTCACAGCTACCCTGACTCAACCCGAAAGGTATAAACTGCAACTTAAGCCTCTATTTCTGCATTCGTTAGTGCTATCTTTACCCTTTAATTAATATTCTCTGTAACGAGTTTGCAATTCTTTATATTAAACTTTCTCTATTCAAAGTACTGTGTGGTTTATATCTTCTAACTAGACCCTCACTGATAGGCTTAAAGAGAGTTCCTTAACCTCTCTGAGCTTCAGTTGCTTTTTCGGTAAAACAGAAATAGTGATAATAACAACACCTCTCTTGTAATGCCCCAGAATTACAAAAATAAGAGCTGCTGAAATATACAGTACTTAGAAAAGCATTAGCTGCAGTGCTCAATTGTTGAAACATTTTTTGTTTCATTAATTCATACACTAGCAAATGGTGAATCTGGAATTGCATCTGGATCTAAATTATTCTTATAAGTACTTTCTGTCCACAGCTAAATGTTAAAATATCCATCTTTTAAGAAACACGAGCCCTTAGAAGGCAGTCAATGTAGCGGTTAAGAGCCTAGGTTTTGGAAGCCAAAAAAGTCTGAATCTGGTGCCAACATTTATCAGTTGTGTATCCTCGGGCAGTTACATAACCTCGCTGTGCCTCAGCTTCCTAGTCTACCAAGGGGCTGTCAGGGGCACCTACCTCACGGGGCTGCTGAAGGAGGGGCGGGGTTATTATGCAAAGTGCTCAGCTCCGTGCCTTGCCCAGAGTGAGAGTTCAAGTCATCATTATTAGTCTCGCTTCCCTTGCACTCATCATCATTCCTGGAGCATAATAAGCACTCAGTAGATGTTGTTGGCATTGGTGCTGGTGTTGTATATATTCAGCAAGTTTTTTGAATGAATAATGAATGCATGTGGAAGAGCCAACTGATAGAGAAATTTGCTCTCAAAACGTTGGGGGCCAGAAAACATGCCAATGAACTATGTAAAATGTCCCCCCCCTTGCATGAAGCCCATGGGCTAAGGGCAGCAGCCCAAGAACCTGGAACTTCTCTCCCAGAAGGCGAGAAGCCACAAAGGCAGTGTTGCCAAGGCGGCCCAAGCCAGGAACAAACAAACAGAGCCACCTGGCTTTGGGAGAGAGATCATGTTCTGCTTAAGGATATGCAAAGTGGTGCCTCTGGTGGGGGTGGGGGGGGTGTGAGCCCAGCAAGTGATCAGGAGGCTTTCGAGGTGCAACGGGCCACACCCAGAGCCCACCCGGACTAATAGTGAAGTAACCTCTGTTTGCCAAGCCGCTGCCTATGCCACCCTGTCCCAGGCCCTTTACCCACTTCACGCATTTATCACACTCCTGGGCTATGGCTGAGGCTCTGTGACCTCGGACAAGGCACTTTGCCTCTCTGAGGTGTTTTGTAAAGCACAGATAATAGCAGCACCTCTCTTACAGAAGCAGAGGAGGAGAGACATTGAATGGTGACGTTCAGCCTCCCTTCATAGGACTTCCTGAGTCTGAGCAAAAGCTGGGGCAGGAAGTGGGAGCTCACCCAGGACAGTATGACCTCCAAAAAGTAGCTTAGAGTTCAGATTTCCCGAGGAAAACCATTTAGGCCTAAACACATTCAAGAATGTTCCCTGGATAAAATTGGTTCTTGACCAAATTGAGGAGGAGAGAAAATAGCTTCCTTCCCTCAAGGCAGAGCCAGGGTGTCCTAAGAGGCACCATCTGAGGGACCTTCACAGAAACCCAAAACAATGACAGGGACCAGGTGGTAGAAGTCCGTGGGTCTGAACAAACACCAGTTCCAGGAATGGCAGAGGGGTCCCACCTGCAGTAGAAAACCAGAAGCTCAAACCCAGAGGAAGGGCTACGGGATGGGCAGGCTGGGGTCAAATGGGAGAGAAGGCGTTTCTGAAAGGCTGCTCAGGCACAGCTAGGACGGCTGTGGGGTCTGGCGACTGCCTCAGGGACAACGCCAGACTGACTCAGAGAGAAGCTGGAGGGTTTAAGGAGCCTTTGAGCTCCACCCGCCGAGCCTCAGTCCCGGGGTTACTCTGGAGAGCATTTTGCTGCCCAGTGTCCCGGTGGAGACTACGATGGACCTTTCTGTGCCATGATCACCCCATCTGCTCAACTGGACGGCCACTCCAGTTTCCTGTTTGCCCTCTGTCCCTAAGCTTCTCTCTGACTCCTGCCAGATGCCACAGAGGGCTGGTCACTGACCCCCACAACTGTGGTCACCCGTGGATGTGCCGCCCTGTTCTTGCCAGCCCCTTTATCACCCCACCCCTGTCCCGCCAGATGGGGACAGTGATCACAGCACCATGTCTGTGCGCCGAGCCATCGCCTCCTCGACCACCGGAACCCGTCCCTCTCACACACCCACTCAATCCTTCCAGCCATGGCTTTCTCCCTTTTTCTAGTCCAAGCCCCTGAGACCTCTGGAGGGCTCAAGGTCAAGTCTCTGTGATCATAGGTAAAAGGCTTTCCCCCTCTAACCTCAGACCCCATTTTACACTGAGGAAATAAGTCCTCTCTAGATGATTCCTCAGGGCCTCCCCAACTTTCGAATCCCATAGTCTCCCAGTGCCATAATCCCATAACCAGTTGGTTCTCGGTGTCTCTTGTGCAAACACTACATCTGTTTTCCCTTTCTTGGTCTCACAATGGGAAAGGGGCCAGGAGGTCAGGCCACATCAGCCATCTCCTGGCATCTGCTGCTACCCAAACTCTCTGTAAAGGGACTTTCTGACCAGATATAAAAAGGACCTCCCCTGTCTCCACCCCGTTCTGGTCCACATCCCAGCAGCTGGGACAGTCTCCTCCTCGGCCAGATCCAGAGAGGGAAGATGAAAGAAATCTTCCAGTCATCCCTGCTCGCACAGACCACAGCACACACTGACGGTGACACATTTACTGCACAGCTGTTCGTTCACTCTGACTCCCTCATGCACATTCTCACACTCACTGCCTAACACATCTAATCACTTCCATCTTCTGGCACATACGGATTCTTACACAAGCCTCTTGCTCACATTCCTCTGCTCTCTCTCACCAAATAGTTGAGTCATATTACATTACAAGTACATATAAATCTGTATATTGCCTCTTCGGTTAATGTTATCACATAAGAAATATCCTATATGCAACCGGTATGATGAACAACTTGGACTTCGAGGAGGTAGCTGTTGTCTCCTATCCCTCTTAAAATTAATTCAGTGGGGAAAAGCCCCCCTTTCCCCACCCTCTGGAAGAAAACTATGACAGTTCTCATGAATCTTCTGCTCACACTTAGGTGATTTTTATTTTAAATGTCCTACAGGCTTCTTTAAATCACAAATTTAGTCTCAGTTCGATTATTAAAAGTCCCGTGGAATAATCAGAGCTCCGAACTTGAATCAAAGGGTTAGTGACTCCCCATTGCCCTAGCTGGTGGCCTGCTTCAAGCACGGAGTGTGCCTGAGCCAGGTGGGGCAAAGTAGAGGAAAGACAAGGTCCTGCTTCCCTTCTTGTCCACTGTGTATCTCCACATCTCCTCGCCCTTCTCGCTGTGTTGCCTGGCCTACCGGGGTTAAAGAGAGGAGAGGAAGGCAAGATAACAAAGCCAGGCACAGCCTTAATGGACTGACACTGTCATAAGATAGTTTATCATACTCTCTCAGCTCAGCGGTGTATATGGCTCACTCCTTAAACAGAATTTCATTACTTCCAAGAGACCTCTCACCTGTAGTTTCCTTGATAATAACAATGTGTTCTCCTCCAGCTTGTGGCTTACAGCTTCTGCAGCCCCTAGGAATCTACAGACTCACCTCCTGCCTCCTATCTATTGAGTCTGTTCCCAACTCTAGGCAGTCACCCACTCCAGCTCCCATTCACCATGGCCCACACTGAATCCATGGGAAATACTCTTATGTCCTCTGCTCCAACAAACTCTAGGAATGTAGGGATCTTTTATCTGAGGCATAAAGTCAGTAGATAGCAGCCACCAAAGTAAATTGTAAGGTAGAATACCCTAGAGGTATTCATAATTTTAATAACTAAGTGTATCTCCCAATATTTATTCTCTTTTTTCTTCCATGGTTGCAAAACCCAAATTTTTGGCTGGACACATTGTTGTGATTAAATTGAGATATAATCATAGTGTTGTGTGAGGAAGTCTAGGATGTCTCCTTAAAGTGAGAGTGTACATACTTCTTTGCTCTTTTTTCCATCATGTTGCTTGAAACACAGCTGTGATGGCTGGTGCTCTAGCTCTCATCTTGAACCCTGAAGACGGGGACTTTATTTAAGTCCCTTTATGATAGATCAGAAAGCTGGAAAGTGACTAACTGCTGAGCCATCAAATCAATTTTGGATTGCCTTTCTTCAGACTTTGTTTGTTGAGAGAATTTAGTTTCAACTTGACTCAAATCACTATTTAAGGTTTCTTAACTGACCCTACTTCTAACAGACTGTGTAACAGTCCATCCATATGTCTAAACCATAGGTTATTTTATCATGATTCTACTGTTGCTCTTTAAGATTGTTTCCAATGTTCACTATTAGGAATAACACTGTAATGAACTTTTGTCCATATTCCTGACTGTTTTCCAGGGTCGGAAATAAATGGTTGACATAAATAGAAGTATAGGTCCATGTTACTTTCCTGAAGTTATACTCTTTCTCTTCTCACAAGCAGCAGGTCACATCATTGACATATTTAACCTGCCTGTGGACTTCAGAACATGGCTCCTTGTATTTGTCAGCTCTTGTTACTCTACTGCTGCGTAACAAACACTCCAAACTCAATAGCTTTCAACAACAAGCATTTATTCTCACAATTACAAGTCTGCAGGTCAACTCTGGTTCAGGTGATCCAGGCTAGACCAGGCTGGGAAGCTCTGCATCAGCCTGCCATACAGCTGCATTTGACCAGATGGTTGTTGGGGCAGGTCTGCTCCATTTGTATGTATTCTGGATCTCAGGCTGAAAGGGCAGAAGCTACCCAGAAGTATACTTCCTCATAAGATGACAAAAGAAATTCAGGGCATGAGAGTGATACTATTCAGGAGAACAACAACAGGAAATGCTACCTTGCAAAGACAGGAAGCAAGTGGCCAAGATCTTCTCTAGACATCTGCAAGGAAAAACATGTGTCAATGGACTGATTAAGCAAGATTTGAATCCAATGAGCAACACTGATTGAGCACCTACATCAGCTAAGCCTATGCTAGGTGTTTTCAGAAATATATCAATCCTTGCAACAAACAAATGTTTCCATACACATTAAGATTATAGAGCACAATGCTAAAATAGACCAGAAACAAGAAGAAATGCTTAAAGTTCTCTATCCCCAACCCCCATCAGTGCTAAGGATCTCGTAGTTGTCACATAGGCAGAAGGGTTTGAGTGCGCACATCTGGGCAGGCAGAGGTCAAGGTAAGTGGCCCTCACACCTGACTTCCTGGATTCAAATCCTGGGTCTCCCATTTTCTAACTGTACAACATTATCAAGGTGTTTAACCTATCTATGGCTCAGTTTCCCCATCTATAAAATAGGGCAGTGAGAGTATCTATTTCACAGAGTTCTCATGAAGGTTTAGTAAAATAATACACCTAAATGTCTTAAAACAGCACCAGGCATGCAGAAAGTGCATAATAGTTGTTAGTGTTATGCTGGGTGCAACACTTCACTCCTGTCACACCGCTTGACCAAGAACTTGTGGCTCCTTTGTATTGTCTTTTTCCTCCTGACTCGTATAGTTTTTGTATTTTTTCCCAATGTTTACTAACCTCAAAAAAGAACATATGGAGTAGTTCTTTAGTTTACATTTGAGTGAGTGAATAATTAATGAGGTTAACTTTTTTGGTCATGTATTTATCGATTAGAATATTTTTAGAAGCCTTTCATTAATGGCTAATCTTTGTCCTCTGAGAGTGGTTCTGATTTTTTGGACATAGCCAAAAGCCATTCGAAAGGATGACCTGATTACTTCCATGTCTAGTCATATTTGACCCTTAGAATAACACAATAATATAAATGATCTCTTCAAAGAATGTTTATTTTCTAGGGGGAAAAAGGCTGAGTCTCTCCCACATACCATTCTGGCTCCCTGCCTGGCTCCTCTCTGAGATGGCATCTGGGTGTGAGAGGGATAGGTGGGGCTTAAATGACATCATGGAAGGTAACGATTCATTCCTCTGGCTACTCTGGCTCTTCTGGCCCTGTTGAATGGTCCCTGGTCTACCTGCTGGGGTTCGCAACTGAAGTTTATGTCTGTACTAGGTAGAGGAAGTTATATGGTCAGGGCCAGGGGACTGCATGGATGGCTCTGCCTCACACCAACCCTCCCTGGTAATTTAGACTCCTCTGGTAGTTAGAGACTCTCTCTCTTGTTATGACTCTACTTTGGCCTGGCCCAGGTGGTCCGGCATGTAGTCCTCATCCAGAGCACCTTGACCCTGTCCAGCCATGGTGACTCCCATTGGCAATACTCCCCAGCCAAACTCCCACCGTTTTCACTGGAAATAAGCATAGTTCGGGAAAGCTAAGCTTTGTGGCCTCCCTCTTTCTGGCCATAGCACACTGGCATCTGGATGTGGTCACAACCCAGAGTGATGCTCTGCCCTTGGTGACAGCCTCACTTATCCCATGTGCCTCCCCACTTTCTGGGCCAAAGCTAGGAGAACACCCAATCTAAATTGATCTCTAAACTCCTCATTCCTCCTTCCTCTTTCTTTCTCCTTCTATCTCATGGGGCCCCGAAGGTCAGCTATCTCTCAGCAATAGATCATGCCCTCTGTCTTTTATTCCAGCCTCTTGGAGATGCTTAATGGAGCTCAGGGGTGTCTTTTTGTACACACTGGGAAAATTCCATAAGCTGAGTCAATTGGGCCAAATTGTTGAAAAGCTAAAGGCAGATTAAAGGTAGGTAGAAATAAATTCTCTTTCAAGATGACACCTGGCTTGCAAGGTTATTTTCTTGCTGGATCATTTTATTTTGCTTGTCAGAGGAGGAATATTAATGTTTTTTCTTTTTACATTTCTTCTCTTAAATATCATGGTCTTCCCCCAGGATGATGGCTGCCTCAAGCCAGCTAGAGCAAAGGTCAAGAAGAAAGCAAAATGAAAAGCACATTAATAGGTTTCAAAACATTACCTTCATTAAGCCATTTTCATTAGCTGTAATTATAATTAATCCTTTCCTTTCTTCCTCTAATTTGGCTTAGTGCTTCTCGACTCTCTATTATGCATAAAAATTAGTGTGACTCATGGGCATTATTGAAATTCTGATTCAAACAAACCAACTATAAAAAGATAACTTTTTATAGAATAAAGGAAAGCTGTTATTAGATGATATCAATAAATTATCGTTAGTTTTGCTGGGTGTGATAATGACATTATGGTTAAGTAAAAAATACTTCACTTTTTTAAATGTAGACAAATATGTAAAGCATAATGACATGATGTCTATGATTTGCTTTAAAATAATGCAGCAAAATAAAAGGTGGAGAGGTTAGTTGGTAGACGAACCAAATACAGCAAGATGCTGATAGTAGTTGAAGCTAATAGTAGCTATAGAGATTTTGCTCACCCACAGTTTATTTCTGTGAGTGATAGACATTTTCAAAACAAAGAGCTTTTTAAATCAATTAGTACGGGGAATTATAAAACATAAATCCCGTGCGCTGTACTAAGGTCACTTCAAGGCTGATGCGGACTACAGCAACTTCAACCTCACAGGCTCAGACGTAAGTCAACTCCTGTCTCACCATCCCATTGTCAACACTGGGTTTTACCAGTTTCCCGACATTGAACAAGTTCAAAAATATACACACAGTCAAGTTGTTTTCATTTACATGTGGTACATTTTAGCAAGGTTAAATTCTTTTCATATATTTAATACTCTGCAAATTTTTAGTAGCTCTTTCAAAGTGGCTAATTTTTGTCCTCTGGGTCAATTTGATTTTTTGAAATCACCAAAAGCTCTTCATAGCCACCTGGTGAATGAATCAACAGGGAGAATAGTCAGACCCCATTTTTAACCCTCAAATCTTCAAATGAACCAGCTCCGATTTCCCCTTGGGCCTCGCAAACACCTCCGCAGGCCCCATTCCACTGGGCCAGTACCTGCCCTGATAAGGTCGGCCCTTTAAGATACGCGAACAACCCCTCAAGTGTGACAGACCTAACGCTCCTTTGGATGAGACGAACAATATCGATGATGACAACTATAATGTATTTTGCACCAATCATGTGCTAGGGACTGTGTAGACACAGCATCCCTCAAAACTTTCCAGAAAAGTGCCTCCAGTGCACAAAATGAACATGAGACCCCAGCTGGATGTAAAAACGCAGCCCAAGGCTGACTGCAGCAGATGTAAAATTTGTTGAAGTCTCCTGTTTTGTCCTTGAAATGGATGCGGTCTTCACATTCTCTACCACATAATAGGACTAACATTTATTGAGCACCTATAAGAGATGCTGTGTTAAGTTTTTTACACACATCAGTTCTTCAGTGTTTATGGTGTTCCTACAAAGCTGAAGCTGTTATTACCTCCATTCTGTAGGTGAGAAGACAGGTATAAGGAGGTGAAGTAACCTACCTGAGTTTGCACAGCCAGCAAGTGCTGGAGCCAGAATTTAGACCCAGACAGTCTGGCTGTGGAGACAGTGCCTTTAACCACTAGGCTGTATTTTGTCCCTAGTGTGCTCATTCTCTCTTTAAATTTAAAAAATAATCAATTTTATCGTCTGACTTACTGTGCATTCGTAGTTTAGAACATCACAGCCACCCTGTGCCTTCTCGGGGCCCTGACATGAACGACTGTGCAAGCAGAGTTATGACAATCCAGCTGGAGAAGCACAGCCATGTACCATTATCTCCAGTCCTCACCGTGAGAGAGCAAAGTAATGTCCTTATCCCATTCTAGATCTTTACCTAAATGGGGCGACTCTTTTCTCTGGGACAGGCCTTTGATTCTTTCAAAATTAGTGAAAATAAAGGGGTAAGGTTCGGGCAAATTTTATTCCATTCTTCCCTTTGGCTTTTAACAAGGGCAACCCTACAATGTCATCGCTCCTCAGGTCTCTCTAACTCAAATGTCACACACATCCATGTGTGTGCACACAAACACACACCCATGTGTGCATACACACACTCATCTTAGGTCAAGCCCCAGCCACATTCCATGGGAACCAGCACAACTTCTGCGGGTGACAACTAATAAATGGACACTGACCCTGGCTGGTGTGGCTCAGCGAATTGAGTGCCAGCCTGCAAACCAGAAGGTTGGTGGTTTGATTCCCAGTCAGGGCACAGGCCTGGTTTGCAGGCCAGGTCCTCAGTTAAGGGTGTGTCAGAGGCAACCAACTGATGTACTGCTCACTCACACATGGATGTTTCTCTCCCTCTCTTTCTCCCTCCTTGCCCCTCTCTCTAAAAGTAAATAAAATCTCCAAAAAAAATTTTTAATAAAAATAAAAGAACACTGGACGCATGAATGAGCCAGGGGCCCCAGTGAATAAGTCTACCTTAGGAGTTTCTCTTGAGTTTCTAATTACAGCTATAAGCATCCAGAGCCTATTTTAGACCTTCCAAAGTCAAATTAGGAAATTCACAGAAAGCATTTCCCCAACAAGCACTGAAGAGGCAGCATGAACCAGCAGGACATGGACTCCTTGAAGTTGGTCAAACCTGACTTGACTCCCAGCCCCTCCAGTCTTCAGTCCTTTGGCTGCAGGAGATCGCGTAGCTCCCCTCGCCAAGCCTCCTCTTCCTCGTCTGTGCGGCAGACAGAGCAACAGACACCACACGAGGTTGTTACAGGACCAAACGAGAACACACCCGTGACCATCCTAGCATTGTGCTTGGGAAAGCAGAGTGCTCGGTAAAAACTAGCTGAATAAAATGAATTTGAGCGGCATAATTGTATGGATATCGCACACACACATATTCATGCACATTTGTGTACGTGAGGTCTACTTTAAGAAACTACCCTCCTCAGGAGAAGGACTAGAGAAGGTTCTGGAGTCAGATAAAAATATGGTTTTCACACTATGCCTCATACTATTTAAATGTTTAAAAAAATAGCATATACATGCATTTTTTCTCAGAAATACAGGGTGTGGCAAAAGTAGCTTTACAGTGGTTCCCATGGAAAATAATTCAATAATTAATAACTATTAACACAAGAATAAACTGCGTTCCATGTCCTCACACCTGTACACCTACTTTTGCCCGTCCCTGTAATGTCAAGTTTATTGTTACTGTTTGTTTGGAAGAGGGCTCTCAGAAGACCAGATTTTGTTCTCTGCAGCCCATTTCTCGAGTCTCTTACCTTCACCTTCTGACGGGCAGATCCACTGTAGGATTAGACTAGACCCACCTGGAATGTATAGCCATTGGCATCTAAGATAAGACAGTAATAGAAGCTGACACTTGCGCTGTGCCTACTTGTCCTGAGTGCACAGCCAGACTAGGTAATTTCCTAGGGTTGCAGAGCTGAGATTTCAACCCTGGTAGTCAGGCCCCACTCCCTGTACATAACCACTAGGCCATAGTACGGCCTCACCAAATCTTAGTCACCGCTCCACAGTCTTGTATCCCTGCCCAGTCCCTGCTTTTAGACCAACACCTTCCCTGAATCCGAGCCCAATGGCTGAGGCCAAAATGCTACCCCTGCCAGGGGCCTGGAGGCGGTCTGCTCGGCCTTGCCCCCTCCTCCTCCGGGCCTGCTGCAGAGACCGGTCAGAGCACCTCCTGCCAGCTCAGCCCACTGCCAGCTGCTGGTGACCCCAAGCCCACTGCCGCTGAACAGGGTGCCTCCCCACCTCCAGTAAGTTCTGGAATCAAGACTGATACTGTTACATCCCCTAGGACACTCAGCAGGCTGTTGGGACAGAGGTGACATTAACACTTCAGATGTTACTGGCTCAGCGCCCGCACCTGGATTTTTCTGAGACATCTCACAAACATGGGGCTCTGTGCCCCCCGCAGCGATAGCTGCAGCTTGCAGTCTTCTGGAGGGGGCTCCTCCCTGCCGTCACTCCAACCCAGGGCTCCCGAAGCTGCAGGGCCGCAGTCCTCAGGACAGCCCCGCTTCCCTGCCTCCCTGGGGAAGGGGCTTTCTTCCACAAACCTGGGTCTCATTTTGCGTGCTGGGCCCCCAAGTAGCCCTGCTTGGAACTCAAACCTCGCAAAGGGCTCCATAAAAACCACATCTTTAGCCTCTGCCTTAGAGCCCTGCATTCAGGACTACCGTAAATCTTGGGCTTGGATTAGAAAGTAGAAACAGCAGTGTGGTTTCATCAACTTCTTCCTCCCACACGCTTGTCCTCTCCTCAGCTCTACTCCAGAGATCTGTGAATGAAGCTTGTCGCACAGCCAGTGCTGTGAGAGGCATTGCTACTTCACCTTGTACCCTCTTCGTTCATCTGATCCCCACCCCAGCCCCCCAAAGAAAACTCTTCCTCCTGATCCTGGACATTGTCCCGATTGGAGAGAGCCCTGAGAAGTGTTTCCACTTTGGCCAGCTAAAGCACTTCCTATGCCAGTTTCCTTTCTAAACTGTGGGAGAAGCTCATGCCATGGCAGTTGTGCGAAAGCGAGGGCCTGAGTAGGGGAGGGCGCCAGGAGGAGGGGTGGAGGCGTCAGATATAGGGGGATAACAGGAGGCTCTCAATCAGCAGCTCGAGGGAAAACCCTTCCCACTCCCACCTAACATCAGCGGATCAGGCGACTTCCTTGCCCCTCCTTGTGGTTACAGGGCTTACAGGGCACTGGGAGTGGGCCCTGCGGTCCCCTTCTCTCTTCTCGTGCCGTGGAGCCAGGCAGTACGTTCCCTGTCTCACAGATGAAGGCACTGAGTTCAAAGAAGGCAATTCCCTTGCCCCCAACCGCATAAACAGTGACAGAGTCATAGGCTCAAATCTCCCAGTTCCGAATCCAGGGCTCTGATGCCAGGATGTTTTCCTTATAATGCTACAACAAAATAATAAGGATAATAGTAATGACAACAATACCCTCAAACTGGCACAAATTAAGAGCTCATAAAATTTAGCTAAGGGCTGTTAACTATGGTATTTACTTCGACAGCAGCCCAGGAAGGAAAGTATTAATGTCCCCATTTGTGGGTGAGGAAACTGAGGCTCAGAGCGCCAGCAAACTGACCCACACCCTGTTTGTATAAACAGAATTTTGTTGGAACACCGCCGTGCTCATTCGTGTATGTGTTGTTGATGGCTGCAACAGCTGAGGCCAGTGGTTGCAACAGAGAATGCATGACCCATAATGCCTCAAATATTTACTATCTGGCTCCTTAAAGAAAAATGTGTGCCAGACCCTGTCTGTGATTTGGAAAAGTTTTCGCTGTTTGAAGACATAGAACCAGGACTTCAGCCCAGATTAACCCCAAAGCCTGCACTCTTGATTGCCTTGCCCCATCACGGCCCGTCCTCTGGTTATTCAGTAACTCTCCGCTCGTTACTGCCGTGGGCTGAATTGTGTCCTCCCAAAAATTAAAAAAAAAAAAAATTTTTAATTCCTATGTTTAAGTCCTACCTCCTGAAACTCAGAAGGTGATAGTATTTAGAGATAGGGTCTTTACAGAGATAATTAAGTTAAAACAAGGTCATTACAGTTGGCCCTAATCTATTGTGACATGTGTCCTTCTACAGAGAGGAAACTGAGGCTTGAGAGGAAAAGCAGCTCACTCTTGCCCTCCTGGTGAAAAAGCAGCAGATTTAGGCCTCAAACCTGGGCCTGACGCCGGCCCACCTGAGCGCTGAGGCTGCAGGCGCCCTTGCTGAGAGCACCAGGCCCAGCTGCTCCCCAGCCCCACGCCCGGCGGTCTGGCCAGTCTGTCAGATGACTGATTTAGTGGGGAGGCCCGTCAGGAACAGCCGGGAGCCTGAATGAATTTGTGACCCCACAACCAGGTGTTCCTGCTGCCTGTTGACAGCACCTGGATTACGTGTGGCAGGAAGAGGAACAGGCCTGGGCCTTTCGACACGAAATTGTGGTACCAACCTGCTTCGGCTCTTAGGGACCTCCTCCTGCTCTCAAAAGTTTGTGTCCCCAACAGCCTTGCTCCAGTGGTCTCAGCACCACCTGGAAGAGCATTAAAAATGCAGAACCTCAGACCCCACTGGACTTTCCAAATCAGATTCTGCATTTGAACAAGATCTCCAGGTGAGTGGTGTGCAGGTCAACACAGGAGAAAGAGGACTGGCCAATGAGTCCAAACACTGAGGTAAGAGCCCTGACCAGCCACTGAGAGGCTCTGTGACCTTGGGCAAGTTTCTTCTCCTTGCTGAGCCTCAGTTTCCTCATCTGTAAAATAAAGAGTACTTAGACCAGATACTGTCTGAGGGGACATCAGCCATTGGAGGGAACAGAGACCTGGAAAGTCACACTCAAGCTCTATAAATATTTTAACTAACTAATTAACACCACAGATTTGTACTTAGCACCTACTATGTGCCAGGCATTCTAGGCCTTATTGATAACAGTGATAAACAAGTCCCTGCTCCAATGCAACTATATTAACTAGTTGTCTAATGAATTTGGGTTAAAACCCCACCTCTACTCCCTAATAGTTGTGTGACTTTGGTAGCCCAATTTAACTTCACCAATATCTAGCTTTCTCACCTACAAAATAATAAGAGCAGCTAACATTTCTTAAGCACTAATTATTTAATGTCAGGCACTATTCTAAACACAAGGATTCCCTGGGAGGCAGCAGAGCATGAGTTCCGGTCCCCTCTAAAGCTGTGTGACTGGGGCAATCATTTGGCCTCTCCACACCTGGGTTCCCAGTGCTGCGAGTACCGCCAGGTGCCCTTCAAGGAATGAAGAACCGAGCGCCCCCAATGACTGGGAGTGCTGCCTCTAGATGGCCCACACCTGTCAACCTTCTTTGGGCGTGGCCTTGGCTAAAGAAAACTGCCTCACCTAAGTTCATGCTTGCACTCAAGGTCCCATCGACACAGGAGTACAAAGCCCAGTTCTCTCCCTGCAACTTGAACCAACTGAAGAACCGTCTGCACTCCAGAGTGCCTCGTCGGGGCAGCGGAGGTCTTGGCTGAGGCCACGTCATAGCCTAACTTCTCCCTCCTCCCCTCCTTCCACAGGCTCTTGTCCTGAGAGTGCTCCCTCATAAGCCCCCTGCACCCCCCCTCATCTCAAAGCCGGCCTCCTGAGCAACGTAGCCAGCTGGTGTCCCACCGCTGAAGTGGGGATAAGAGCATCACCTCTCGCTCTTTCACCCAGGAAAGAGCCACTCCACAAAAATATCCATCCTGTGTCCACGGTAAATGCTTGTGGAGCAAAGAAAGGCGGTCGGGTTGGCCCAGGATATTTGAAATAAATTTGGTGTGGAGGTAAAGAAAAGAGAGACTTTGATGTCGTTTTCCTTCGGGCCTGGTTCAGTAATTAGCCTTTTCATGGGCTACCTCTTAGAACGCTACAAATGCATATATCCTTTGTCGCAGGAGCTGCACTCCTGAATATGTTTCCTGCAGTTAAACCAGACTTAGATTATTTACTACAACAGTGTTTATAATAATAAAAGAGCAAAAATAATCCAAAGGATAATCAATGAGAAACTGAGTAAAAAAAAAAATACATCTCTACAATGAATTATGACACTATAAATGAAAAGGAATAATTAAATTTACTATGCCCTATTAGGGGAAAATCTCAAGATATACTGCCTGGTGAAAAACTCAAGTGCAAAACAACAGTGAGCTGTGCTCTTTAAGTTAAAAAAAATAAAGTGAAGGAATAGTACTCTGTGTTAGTGTACTCCATGCTTGTATGTACATAAAACATCTCTGGGCAGAAGAGTGAAAAAATGAGCAGCAGTGGTTGCTTGCAGGGCATGCTGGCAAGCCATCTGAATTAGTAGATGGGAAAAACAGGTAGATGGGAAATTTTTACCTTATGTCACTCTATACTTTTTTTTTCATGCCTGTAACAGTTTATTTCTGGTGAATAAAAAAAAATGTATGTGACCAGATCGATCTAGTGAAGACATATGATGACACAGGACAGAGCTTCATTTTCCTATTTACTTCTGGGTGTTGCAGCTTGGTGAGAAGGCATCTTCTCCACGAGTGAGTGAAACCCAGCCTCCTGCTTCATAGAACTTCATTCTATACTTGTTGATGCTTAAACCTATTACCTGGTCAAAAAAATAAAGAAGGAAGAGGAGAGCAAGAACAAGCCCCCTCCGATGTTTTGAGCTGAGCCAGTCCCTTAGTGAGGGCTAATGTCAACCCCGTTTGTGCAGCCCCAGCCTCACTCCAAGCAAATTCACTTCTTTTATAAGATCGCTGATGCACAGATGTACAGAAAGTCTGGCCTCTCTTGTTACAGAAGAAAAAATGAAAGCTTAGCAAGAATAAGTGACTTGCCCAAGAACACATAGGCAGTAATTATTTTCAGGTACAAGTAGAAGGCTTGATTTAAAATACAGTATCTTAAACAATAAAGCGTTTATTAACCCACATAGCAGACGTCGGAATGGGGGAAATCCTACATTTGGTTGATTCAGGGGCAGGGAGATGTGGTCAAGCCCCAGGTGCCTGCCATCCTTGTGCTTTGCGTTCTCAGCACGTTGCTGATGTCCCTCCTTGTGGTCATAAAGGGCTGCAGCAAGGGTCACTTAAAGATGCATTAAATGCCCCCCAAACGGATATTTATTTCTGTGCATCTTCCATATAGCCATGAAATCCTTTCCCGGAAGCCCCGCATCAGTTTCATCCCAGGCCCTGTTGCCTATGTGAACGTTTCATGTGTCCATGCCCACACCAATCGCTGACAAGGAGTTTGAGACTGCCAGGGATGGCTTCAACCAATTCTGATTTATCCTCCTGGGCGTGAAAATAGAGCTATCTCCCCTAAGCACCTGAAAGCCCAAAATCGGAGTGACATTGGCAAGGGCGGAGTAAGGAACTATTATACAGGCACACAACTCTGTCTGTCCAGGTGGTGAAAGACGTTATCTCAGTACAAAGCTGGGCGTGACCTGGTCAACTTAGATCATTAACAAAACTCATTATTCAGTAAGTCTTTGCTGAGTACGTGCTCTGTGCAAGGCAATATACACAGGGTACCAGAGATTCCAAAATAAAAGTTATGATCCTTAGGGCCCTTCTCACAGCTAGTAAGGAATACAGACAAGTAAAGGGACAAGTCCAACCCGCATGACCAC
>PVJI01018132.1:0-34501 GCA_004026765.1 Micronycteris hirsuta
AATAGAAGAATCAAGAGGTACTCTGTCTTACAAGACCACTGCGAGATACAAATAAAATAACATATAAAAATGATTAACTACACTGTACATGCTATTTGTATATAAAAACAAATCCTTTTGAACTTGGCAAGTTAGCTCTTCTTTTCCTTAAAAAAGTCTTTTGAATTGTTACGAGCTAGCTTTAATACACTAAATATTACATTAAAGTAACAACCCATTTGCACACTCTGAGAACAGAGAGAAACAGCCTTTTGGAGTCAGACCTAACTTGGACCTGAACCCCAGATCTGCACTTACTGGTGTGTATGGCACTCGGCTTTAATGTACCTGGCTGGGCCACGATTTCACTGTCTATTGTTTAATCTGGGATCAAAACTAAAACTCACGTTATGAAATGAAATGAGACTTTAGCTGTCATGTTTGGCACTTAGTATGCCTCAGTAAACGTTTCCCACCTCCAGCCCCACCCCCAAAAAGACTTTTTTTTTTTTTAAAGATTTTATTTATTTATTTTAGAGAGAGGGGAAGGGAGGGAGACAGAGAGGGAGAGAAACAGCAATGTGTGGTTGCCTCTCACATGGCCCTCACTGGGGACCTGGCCTGCAACCTAGGCATGTGCCCTGACTGGGAATCGAACCTGGACCCTTTGGTTCCCAGCCCGCGCTCAATCCACTGAGCTACACCAGCCAGGGCCCCAAAAAGACTTTTACAAACGATCTTTCCAGAGAGTGAATTCCCACGTCACTCGTCCTCGTGGTCTCACCTTTAACACTCCTCTGTCTTTCTTAGAGGTGACGTCCTCTCCCTGGGCAGCAACAGCCGCTGCGGGGCTTTGTCTGTTGTTCTTGGCACGTCCATCAGTAGTCATTGTCTTTTACCAGTAGAAAACCTGCTGAGAAAAAACATATTTAGGGAAAACATCACTTCTTCATGCATCATAAAATGTTCCCAGGCACAAGCGTTCATAACCTGATCTGAGCATTCATATGGGAAAATGAGGTTGACATGTAGATGGGAAAACAATTCCCAAGGAACAAAAACAGTTATTTTGGTAACAAAGAGTTCACTTTCCATTGCAACCCTCTGGCAAAAATTATTAATTCTGAGCTTTACCCCGCTTAGATATTGTGCTGGTTTTCTATAGCTGTCATAACAAATTACCACAGAGTTAATGGCCTAAAAAATACTCATGGCCTAAATCTTATACTCCTGGAGGTCAGAAGTCAGAAATGAATCTCACTGGGCTAACAACAAGGTATTAGGGCTATATTCCTTCTGGAGGCCCTAGGAGAGAATCTAATTCCTTGCCTTTTCCAGATTCTAGAGGTCACCCAAATTCCTCAGTTCATGGCCCCATTCCTCCATTTTCAAAGCCAGCAATACTGCATCTGTCTGATCATTCTTCCCTAGTCACGTCTCCTTGACCACAGCTGGGAAAGTTTCTCTGCTTTTCTAAGTTTCTTAACAATCTATGTGGGACAGCCCCAACTCCAAGATGGCGTCAGTGGTACCAGGGTAAGGGAAGAAATTCATGGATGTCATATAGGGGAGCTGCCAGCTGAGAGCGATGCAGGATTTCACCCCAGGAGGCCCTTGCCAGAGCATTTAGGGAGCAGTTCAAAGAGGTTACTATTAGTATTACAACAAGTATGTCAATGCAAAGAAAGGGAGTGTCACTGGGGTTTCTATGGTGCTGGCAGCTTGCATCCTTTTTTAAATTCTCATCCAAGGATATGTTTACTGATTTTTAGAGAGAGAGAGGACAGGAGAGAGAGAGAGAGAGAGATAAAAACATCAATGTGTGAAAGAAACATCAATAGGTTATCTCTCATATGGTCCCAAACCAGGGATGGAACCCAAAACCTACGTATGTGCCCTGACAAGGAACTGAACCTGTAACCTTTTTGGTGTATGGGAGGGCACTCCAACCAATGGAGCCGCCCAGCCAGAGTAGCTTACATGCTTTTCAACATAAGAAACTCAAACATGAGGAGCGACGCAAGTATTATACCATCGAAGAAGGCCCGGTGTGGACTCCACATTGACCATGAACTTCGCCAAGCACCTCTGAATCCTTTCCCATACTAATTAACACCTCAGAAAAGATGAATGGTACTGGCGCAAAAAGGAGAATCCATGTGAGCACGTTAGGCCCATCCGGATAATTCAGAAAAATCTCCCCATCTCAAAATCGCCAACCTTAATCACATCTCCAAAGTCCCCTCTGCTCTGTAAGGCAACATATGAACAAATCCCAGTGGCTGGGATGTCGCCATCAATGAGGAACCGTTATTCTACCACCACAGATACCTAGTCATCCAATCAGGGTCATAAGAATTTCTCCCAAACCTAGAATTCTGTTGACTTCCTCAGTTTTAAACTAAGGGGTCTACAAAAGTCTTTCCTTTCTCTCCCTTTATTTCGCTATCATCCAGTTGAATACTAATGTTCTAATCTGACCGTAAAATCAAATCTAACATTTGGTATTTATCATTCTGACAATTCCCTCAGAATTTCAGAAAGCTCAAATTAGAACATTCATTTAATCTCAATTTTCTAGTAAATTCAAATTTTAAGTAAACTTGATATACACAATACATATTTTCCTACCTCGTCAAACTTCATCACTGAAAAAATATTTTAAAAATCGAGTCCCTTACATGAGTCCAAAGTTTGAGCAGCATGTTATAAATGTTGAACTCACATATTTTTTACAGATTTAGTGACATATACTTAACATACAATAAAGTACACATATTTAAAGTATACAATTTGGTAAGTTTTTTTTTTTTAAGATTTTATTTATTTATTTTCAGAGAGAGGAGAAGGGAGAGAGAAAGAGCAATGTATGGTTGCCTATCACATGGCCCTCACCGGGGACCTGGCCAGCAACCCAGGCATGTGCCCTGACTGGGAATCGAACCGGGACCCTCTGGTTCCCAGCCCGCGCTCAATCCACTGAGCTACACCAGCGGGCAATTTGGTAAGTTTTGATACGTGTGTGTGTGTGTGTGTGTATACATATATATATACATATATATATACATATATATATATATGTATGTGTGTGTGTGTATACATATATATATATGTATGTGTGTGTGTGTATAGCCATCACTACAATTAAGGTAATGAACATATCTGTCACTCACAAAAGTTCCCTGTGTCCCTTTATAATTCATCCCTGACCAACTCACATCTTCAGGCAATCACTGATCTGTTGTATTTCATAGAATTCCATAGAAGTGGCATCATATCTTTTTCCCACTGGCTTCCTTCTCTTACTGTAAGTATACTGAGAATCAAACACATTGCTGGATGTGTCAATAATAGTTCATTCTTTATTACTGCTGAGTATTATCCCTGCACAGAGATAGTGCATTGCTTATTTAATTTTATTATTTGCCTATTGATATATTTGGATTGTTTTTAATTTCTGTCTATTACAACCAAAGCTGCTTTGAATATATGGGTACAAATCTTTCTGTGGTCATACACATCCATATTCTTGAATGAATGCCTAGGAGTGAAATGGCTAAGTCACAGGGTAGGTGTAGAGTTTGGGTCTTTAAGAAAGTGTCAAAATGTTTTCAAAGTGGCTGTATCATTCTGCGTTCCCACTAGAAGCATATGAGTTGCAGTTGCTCCTCACCATCACCAGCACTTTTTTAACTGAAGACATTCAACATGTATGTAGTGGCATCTTACTGCGGTTTTAAATTGCATTTCCCTAATGATGAATTATGTTGATCATATTTTCATGTACTTATTTACCATCCATACATCTGTCTTTGGTGAAGGGTCTATTAAAATCTTTGGCCAATTTTTTTTAATCTTCACCTGAGAATATGCTTACACAGGGGGGGAAGGGAGGGAAGGAGGGAGAGGGAGAGAGGTGAAAGAAAAATATTGATTGGTTGCCTCTTGTGTTAACACTGACCAGTGATTGAAACCACAACCTAGGTATATGCCCTAACCTGCAAACTTTTGGTGTAAAGAACAATGCTCCAACCAACGAAGCCACTCAGCCAGGGCTCTTTTGTCTACTTTCTACTGAGTTTCCTATTACTGAGTTTTGAGAGTTCTTTATATATTCTGAATACAGACATATGAGAATATTTTCTCCCAGTCTGTGGCTTATCCTTTCAGTCTTTAAAGGTGGCTTTCAAAGAGATATATGTAATATTGATATAGCCCAATTTATTTTTGTCTCTTTTGTAAATCATGTTTTGGTGTTATACTTTAGAAATTGTTACCAAACCCAAAGTCACCCATATTTTCTTCTAAAAATGTTGTAGATTGGGCTTTACATTTAGGTCTATGATCAATTTTGAATTATTATTACATATGATGTAAAGTATGCATTAAGCTACAGATTCAGTTTTTTATACATGAATATCAAATTTTCCTACTACCATTTGCTGAAAAGATACTTTTTCCACTTAATTGCCTTGGCACCATACTCAAAATTAATTGAACATATTTTCTTTCTGGACTCTCCAGTTCCATGGAAGTATCTGTTTATCTTTATACCAATAACATTGTTTGATTATTGTAGCTATAAGTTTTAGAAATCAGATATCATTAAGTTCTCTCTGCTCTTCATCAAAATTCTTTTGGTTATTACACACCCTTTGCATTTCCACAGAGATTTTAAAACCAGCTTGCCACATTCTACAAAGAACCAACAGGGATTTTGATTGGGATTGCACTGAATCTATCTTTAGAGAAAATTGATAATATTGAGTCTTCCAATACTTGAACACAGTATCTCTTCATAGGTTTTCTTTAATTTCTCTCAGTAACATTTTATAACTTCCAGTACAGAGGTCTTACATGTTTTATGAAATTTATCCTTAGGTATTGAATTTTTTTTAATTTTACTATAAATGGTATTCTTTTAAAATTTCAACTTATGACTTCATTTGCTAGTATACAGAAATACAATAGACTTTTCTATATTGATCTTGAATCCTGTAACTTTGCTAAGTGCACTTAATTGGTCTAGTAGCTTATTTTTAGAAATAATGTGTGAATAAAGAGTTTTACTTCTACCCTTCCAATCTGGATGCCTTTCATTTATTTTTCTTGTCTGATTACACTGCCTAAAAACTCCAGTACAATACTGAACACAAACGGTGATTGTAGCCATCTTGCCTTGTCCCTCATCTTAGAGGGAAAGGATTCAGTTTTTCAGTATTAAGTATGATTTCAGATATTAGTTTTTCATAGATAGTCTTTATCAGGTTGAGGAAGTTCCCTTCTACTTCTAGCAGTTGAAAGTCTTTTTTTTAAATCAGCAAAACATGTGGATTCTGTTAAATGCCTTTTCTGCATTTACTACCTTTATCACTGGTTTTCCTTTTTCAGTTTAACAAGGTACATAATGTTGCTTTTCAAATGTTAAACCAACCTTGCATTTCTGTGACAAATTCCATTTGGTCACTGTACTTTATCCTTTTTATATGTTGTGGGGTCAATTTGGTAAAATTTTGTTAACAATTTTGCAATTATATTCATAAGGGATATTAGGCTATAATTTTCTTTTCTTGGAAGGTATTTGTCTAGTTTAGTATCAGGATAATACCAATGTCATAGAATGAGTTAAGAAGTATTCCCCCTCATCAAATTTATAGTTATTTGTGTAAAATTGGTATATGACTTCCTAAAACATTTGGTAGAATTTATCAGGGAAGTCATCTGAGCCCAGAGTTTTTTCCAGGGGAATTCAACTTCTTTAACAGATATACAATTATTCAGGTTATTTGATTCTTCTTAAGTGAGCTTTGTTATTTTGTCTTTCAAGAAATTTGCCCATTTCATCTAACTGTCCAATGCACTGACATCAAGTAATTCATATAAATATCTTATTTAGCCTTTTAGTAACTATTGGATCTGCAGCTTAGCCACTTTTTTCATTCCTGATATTGGTAACTTGTGTCTGTTCTTTTTCCTAGTCTAGCAGGCTATACAGGTTATCAATTTTATTGGTCTTCTCAAAGAGCCAGCTTTTGATTTCATTGACTCTCCCTACTGTTTTTTGATTTTCTACTTCATTGATTTTGGCTTTCATCTTTAACTCATTTCTTCTGCTTACTTTGGGTTTGACTGCTTCTTCTATTCTATTTTCTTAAGATAGAAGCTGAAGACATCGATTTGAAACCTTACTTTTTCTAATATAGGTATCTAGTGCCATAATTTTTCCTCTGAGCACATGCATTGCTATATCCCACAAATTTTGTCGTTCTTTTCATTTTCAATAGTATACATTCTAAATTAATCTTTCATTTTTTTCTTTGACCCAAGAGCTTCTTGAAAATGTGTTAGTTTCTCTCAATCACCAACTCACACCATACACAAAAATAAATTCGAGATGGATAAAAGACTTAAATATAAGTCGTGACACCATAAAAGTCCTAGAGGAAAACATTGGTAGGAAAATCTCAGACATTCCATGCAGCAACATCTTCACTGATATGTCCCCTAGAGCAAGGGACATAAAGGAAAGAATAAACAAATGGGACTTCATCAAATTAAAAAGTTTCTGCATGGCTAAAGAAAACAGCATTAAAATGAAAAGAGATCCAACTATATAGGAAAACATATTTGCCAATGATACCTTGGACAAGGGTTTGATCTCCAAAATATAAAAGGAACTCACATGATTCCACTCCAGGAAGACAAACAACCCAGTTAAAAAATGGGCAAAAGACTTGAACAGACACTTCTCCAAGGAGGACATACAAAGAGCCCAAAGACATATGAAAGGATGCTTAGCATCACTAGCCATCAGAGATGCAAATTAAAACCACAATGAGATACCATCTCACACCGGTGAGAATGGCCATCATAAACAAAGCAACAAACAACAAGTGTTGGAAAGGATGTGGAGAAAAGGGAACCCTACTGCACTGTTGGTGGGAATGCAGACTGGTGAAGCCACTGTGGAAAACAGTATGGAATTTCCTCAGAAAACTAAAAATGGAACTGCCTTTTGACCCAGCAATTCCACTGCTGGGATTATATTCTAAGAACCCTGAAACACCAATTCATAAGAACCTATGCACCCCAATGTTCATAGCAGTCCAATTTACAATAGCCAAGTGCCGGAGGCAACCTAAGTGCCCATCAGTAAATGAATGGATCAAAAAACTATGGTTCATTTACACAATGGAATACTATGCAGCAGAAGGAAAGAAGGAGCTCCTACCCTTTGTGACAGCATGGATGGAACTGGACAGCATTATGCTAAGTGAAATAAGCCAGGCGGTAAGGGACAAATACTGTATGATCTCACCTTTCAGTGGAACCTAATCAACAAAACAAAACAAGCAAAATATAACAAGAGACATTGAAATTAAGAACAATCTGACAGTAACCAGAGGGGAGGTGGAAGGGGGTAATGGGGAGGAAGGGTTTTCAGGAACTACTATAAAGGACACATGGACAAAACCAAGGGCGGGGTGGAAGCAGGGGAGGGAGGTGGGGATGGCTGGGTAGGGGGCAGTGGTGGGCAGTAAATGCAGACAACTGTACTTGAACAACAATAAAATAATTTAAAAAAATAAAATAAAATAAAATAAATGACTATGTTAATTTCTAAATATTCAGGGGGTTTTGAGATATCTTTCTGTAATTTTTAATTTAATTTCCTTTTGGTCAGCTGACATACTTTTTATCATTTAAGTAATTTTAAATTTATTCACATTATTTTCTGAACCAAAACATCATCCAGTAAATGTTTAGCATCAGTAAATGTTCTGTGTGCAAATAAATACAATGTATATTCTGCTCTATTGGGTAGAATGTTATATAAATGTCAATTAGGTCAATTACTTATTGGTGTTGTTTAAATTTTCTAAATCACTTATTTTTCGACTACTTGCTCTTTAAATTATTGAGAGGTAAAGTATTTAAATCTCCAACTATAGTTGTGGATCTTTCTCCTTTTGGTTCTATCAGTTTCTCCTTTTTTTAAAATTGCTTTTGAGAAACGATGACTTCTTGTTCCACTTATTTATGTAGTCATCGGCTGATTCTTGTATGTGCCCTGAGTGGGGATCAAACCCTGCAACGCTGGTGTGTCAGAACAATGCCCTAACCAACTGAGCTACTCAGCCAGGGCCCAGTTCTATCAGTTTCTGATTCATGTATTTTGAAGTTCTGTCATTAGGTTCATAAATTTTTAGAACTATTAATTCCATTTGATGAATTAACCACTTTATCATTATGAAATGACCCTCCTTATTCCTGGTAATAATCTTGGCTCTACAATCTAGTTTGTCTAACAGGGTGGTGATTTGGGCGGGGGGAGGAGATGAGTGGAGGTGGAAGAGGGTATAGAGGGGATAAATGGTAATGAATAAAATAAAATCTGGTTTGTCTAAAATTAATATACTTATTCCCCTGTTTTTGATTAGTATTGGCATAGAATATTTTTTAAACTGATTTTACAGAGAGGAAGGGGGCGGAAAAAGAGGGAGAGAGAGAAATCAATGGGAAGGAAAAGATCCATCAGCTGCCTACTGTATGTATCACAACATGGGACCAAGAGCTCAACCCAGGCATATGCCCTGACTGGAGATCAAACCTGTGACCTTTCAGCACATAGGATGACACTCCAAAAAACTGAGCCACATCAGCCAGTGTGTAACATGAAGTATTCCTTTCCAACTTTTTTACTTTCAGCCTATTTGTATCTTATGTACAGTAGGTTTCTTGTAGCCAGCACACAGGTGAGTCTTGCCTTTTTACCCAATTTACTAAGCTTTGCCTTTCAACTGAGTTGTTCATAGACTTTTTATAGTAGTGATTACTGACGGTCTGGTATAAATCTAACATCTGGCTATTTGTTTCCTATTTGTTGCATATGTTCTTTGTTCCCTTTTCCACTTTTTGGTGGGGCAGGAGAGATCTCTGGGAAATGTTTGGCTATTGTTCCTTCAAAAATTTTCCCTTCTTGAGACTACAATTATATGTATATTAAGCCACCTGAAGTTGCCTATCAGCTAATACTCTATTCATTTTTTCCTAGTCTTTATTTCTGAGCTTTATTTTGCATAGTTTATATTGCTATGGCATCAGGTTCACTGACCTTTTCTCCTGCACTAATTTGATGTGAATCACATGTGGCATATTTTTCATCTTACACATTGTGGTTTTCATCTCTAGATGTTCAATTTGGATCTTTTAAATAAATTTCATATCAATTTAACATTCTCAATCTTTCCTCTACTTTCCTGAATATAAGGAATATAGTCTAAACTGTTTTAATGTCTTTGTCTACTAATTCTATCATCTGTGTCATGTCTAGCTCTGTTTCTATTTTTTGATAATCCTCCTCATGGGTTGTATTTTTCCTGTATCATTCCAAGTCTGATATTCTGAGTGAAGGCCAAATGTGAATTTTACCTTGGTGGGAGCTAGATATTTCATATAAACTATAAATATTGAGCTTTGTTCTAGGATGCAGTTATGTTACCAGGAACAGTCTGATCCTTTTAATGCCTGTTTTTAAGCTTTATTAGAAGGGATCAGAGCAGTCTTTAGTTTAGGCCTTCACTCGCCCCACTGCTGAGACGATTTCCTTCTGAGTACTCTACCTGATATCCTGTGTCTTACGAGGTTTTTCCTCTTTGGCTGGTGGGAACACAAACTATTCTCAACCCTGAAAATGAATCAGGGGTTGTTCCCTTCAGCTCTTTTGGGAGGTTCTTTGTCAGCTTTGGGTAGTTTCCATACAACACATTCACTTACTAGTACTTATCTGAAGACTTAAGGGGACTCTCTACAGACCTGTGGAGTTCTCTCCTTGTACAGCAGCTCTCTCTTCTCCAAACTATACCCACCTTGGCCTCCCTAGGCTCCAGCTCTGTCTTCTCAACTCAAGGAGACTGCTGGGCTCTGCCTGGTTCCACCTCCTTACACTGCAGCCTGGAAGCTCTCTCCAAGCACTAAGTTAGGATAATTGCATGGTTCCTCTCTACCTTTCTGCCTTCATGGGGATCACCATCCTGTGTTGCCTGTTGTTCAGTGTTGAAAACTTCACATTATGTTTTCTGGGCTTTTTGTTTGTTTGTTACATGATTACAGCCAAGAGAGTAAATCCAATCTGTTATCCCATCTAGGCTGGAAGTACAAGTCCATGAGTACATTTTTAAGCCAGACAAAGGAAGATACAACAATTATGAATGAAATTCCAAGTGGGGAAAGCATCTGATAAAATAAACACTGTTCAGAAAATATTTTAACAGTCTAAAATTTGAAGGGCATAGTTTTTCCATGACATTACAAAAGTCAAAGCATGCAATTGATAATAAATCTCTCTCCCAAACGGTACTTCATTTTAAAAAAGAGTCAAACTATGGTTTTGTTCATATTTCTGGATTTATGGATAATTGCAATGTCTCCTTTTTTTCTTAAGCCTATATAAAAACAATTACTTTAAACTTTACAAAAAATTTAAAATTGTGATTTTAATTTCTAAAAGCCATTAATAAATATATAAATTTTTACTTAATCTTTGTTGTAATTTTTTCCATTATCATTTAGTCCCCTTACACCCCCTCCCCTCAGCAATCACCACACTGCTGTCCATGTCCATATGTCCTTTTTCCTTTTTGCTCAATCCCTCTGCCTCCTCATCTGCCCCCACTAGCTGTCATCCTGCTCTCCATCTATGAGTCTGTCCCCATTTTTCCTTGTTAGGTCAGTATGTTCATTAGATTCCACATCTGAGTGAAATCATATGGTATTTGTCATGCTCTGACTGGCTTACTTCACTTGGCATAATGTTCTACAGGTCCATCTATACTGTGTCAAAGGATAAAATTTTCTTCATATTTATGACCAAGTATATTCCATTGTGTAAATATTTGTCCTATAGTTCTTCTATCAACTCATTTACTGATGGACACTTGGGCTGCTCCCATATCTTGGTGATTGTAAATAACTCTGCAATGCACACAAGAGTGCTTATGTTCTTTGGAATTAGAGTTTTGGGTTCCTTTGAATATATTCCCAGAAGTGAAATGGCTGGGTCAAAAGGCAGATCCACTTTGCGCTTTTTTGAAGTATTTCCATACTGCTTTCCAGAGTGGCCGCACCAGTCTGCATTCCCACCAACAGTGCACTAGGGTTCCCCTTTCTCCACATCCTCACCAGCAATTCTTGGTTGTTGATTTATTGATGATAGCCACTGTGACAGGTGTGAGAGGATATCTCATTGTGGTTTTAATTTGCATTTCTCTGATGATTAGTGATGTTGAGCATCTTTTCATATATCTATTGGCCATCTGTATGTCCTCTCTGGAGAACTGTCTATTCAGGTCCTTTGTCCATTTTTTAATTGGTTTGCTTGTTTTTTTAGTGTTGAGCTTTTTGGTGATACTGTACATAGAGAACGCCAAAGATTCCACCAAGAAACTATTAGAAATGATAAATGAATTCAGCAAGTAGCAGGATACAAAATTAATATCTATAAATCGGTTGCCTTTTTATATGCCAATACCATAATAACAGAAAGAGAAATTAAGAAAACAATCCCAACTGCAATTGCTAAAAAAGAATAAAATATCTAGGAATAAACCTAACCAAGGATGTAAAAGACCTGTAACTGAAAAATTATAAGACACTGAAGAAAGAAATAGAATATACAAATAAGTAGAAGCACATACTGTGTTCGTGGATAGGTAGAATTACATCATTAAAATGTCCATACTACCCAAAGCAATCTTATATATAGATCCAATGCAATTCCTATCACGATTCCAATGATGTATTTCGCAGAACTAGTACAAATATTTAAAAAATTTATATGGAACCACAAAAGGCCTCACATAGCAACAGTGATCCAGAGAAAGAAGAACAAAATTGGAGGAATCACGCTACCTAACACGAAACTTACTATAAGGCCCTAGTAATGAAAAGAGCATGGTGCTGGCATAAAAACAGGCACATAGATCAATGGAACAGAATAGAGCGCCCAGAAATAAACCCACACCTTTACAGTCGATTAATATTTGACACAGGAAGCAAGCACACACAAAAGACTAAAGATAATTCATTCAATCAATGGTGTTAGGAAAACTGGACAGATACAAGAAGAAAAATGAAACCAGACAACCTTCTTACACCACACACAAGAGTAAATTCAAAATGCATCAAACACTTAAATATTAAGACCCAAAACCATAAAAATCATAAAAGAAAACACAGGCAGCAAAATCTTGGACACTGCTCATAGCAATATTTTATCAGATAAATCTTCCCAGGCAAGGGAAACAAAAAATAAACAAATGGGACCACAATTTTTTTAAAAAATTCTAAGTTAAAGCTGTTTTCCCTTTCTTTTGATTAATTCAACTGAAAAATATACAGTGGAAATCAATGTTAGCAGTTAAAAGTCATAATGCTACAAAGTTGGCCGGGTTGACATTGCTATCAATAGCCTTTAGCAGGTCTATAAAACTTGCTTTGGTTTTGGAACAAATCTCCAATGGACACCTGTAATATGCAAGTCCTATAAAGTATTTCAATAGACTGAGGTTTTAACCTGGCTAAGCTATAAAGAAAAGCCCCAAAGTATTTAGAACACACACACTCTGTAGTGGCAATTACAAAGAACATGAGAAGCGGTCTGTCACCGAGACACATGGCTTGCTTCTCTGTGTGCCTGTTTAAACTTCCGACTCGCCCCAGCACCACCTGCAGGTCTCTGACCTTGAAGAGCACAGGCTTTCGTAAGAAAACGGCATATACAGTTCCAAAGAAATTGATAGAACACAATGGGGGCATAGAAGGCGGTAAAAGTCTCTGCTTGGGTGACTTCCTTTTCCCCCTTTGAAAGCCACTTTCCACCCCAGTGGCTATGTGGCTCAGACTGCATTGCCTGGCTCCTTGTCTTCATGTTACTTAACAACCATTCATTCCATTTATCACAAGCAATTCACACTATAAGCCAAATTCCCAAATTTTGATCTAAGGGAACTTTTGAGAAAAGTTCAAAGTTAGGGTGTGAGGGAGTTGCTTTTAATGGAGTGTGAGAAGGCAAAGAAGAAACTGAAGGAAATGTGGTGGAAAGAAAAAGAACTTAAGGAGCTGAGTGTAAATCTGAGACTGGCTCATTCTAATTACAACCTCGTCCCTCACCTGCACACATTCTTCCTGGAAAGTTAGGTAACACTGGTTTTTATCTACAGATCTAAAAGCTGCCTCTTGAGTTAAAAAATTATTCTATTAGCCAAAACTCAGTTAAATTTTTAAAATTATAAATGTAATATATTACAGAAACTTGGGGGAAAAGGAAAAAACATTCACCATAATTCAAATATTACAATTTAAGGGTTCTTTTCTAAAACATGTACTTTATTTTTTAGAACAGCTTTGGGTTCACAGCAAAAACTGAGTGAAACAGCCAAAAGAGCCTCGAAAAGAACAAAGTTGGGAAGTCTCACACTTGGGGATCCAAAACCTACTACAAAGCTACAGTAATCAAGTCAATGTGGTATTAGGATAAGGACAGACACACAGATCAATGGAAGAGAATCAAAAGCTGAGAAACTCTTAGATTTATGGTCAACTGATACTGAAAAAGGGTGCTAAGACAATTCAATGGGGAAAAGAACATTCTTTTCAATAAATGGTGCTGGGACAATTGGATTTCCACAGGCAGAAGATTACAAAGGACACCTTTTCTCACACCATATACAACAAGTAACTCAAAGTGGATCAAAGACCTCAATGTAAGAGCTAAAACTATCAAATTCTTACAAGAAAATATAGGGATAAATCTTCATTGACCTTGGATTAGGTAATAGTTTCTGTTTTAAAAAAATCTTTTTTAATTTATTAATTTGAGAGAGAGAAAAAAGAGAGAGAGAGAGAAACCTTGATTTGTTGTTTCACTTATTGACACATTTCATTGGTTCATTCTTGTATGTGCCCTGACTAGAGATCAAAACCACACCCAACTTGGAGTATCCGGCTGATGCTCTAACCAACTGAGCTACCTAGCCAGGACCTAAGCAACAGCTTCTTATGTGAAATTGAAAGCACAAGCCAACAAAGAAAAATATATAAATTAGACACCATGAAAATTAAAAACTTTTATGCTTCAAAGGACACCATCAAGAAAGTGAAGAGCCCTAGCTGGTGTAGCTCAGTTAATTGACTGCAGGCCTGCGAACCAAAGCATCGCCGGTTCGATTCTCAGTCAGGGCATGTGCCTGGGTTGCAGGCCAGGTCCCCAGTACGGGGTGAATAAGAGGCAACCACACATCAATGTTTCTCTCCCTCTTTCTCCTTCCCTTCTCCTCTCTCTAAAAACAAATAAATAAAATCTTTAAAAAATAAATAGCTCCCCTTTGCCTTTAAAAACAAAAAAGTGAAGAAACAATACATAGAAAAGTTTGCAAATCATATATCTGATAATAGGATTTATCTAGAACATATTAAGAACTCCTACAACTCAATAAAAAGTTAACCCAATAATAAAATGAAGAAAAGGATTCAAATAGACATTTCTCCAAAGAAGTATACAAATGGCCAATAAACACATGAAAAGATGCTCAACATCATTAGTCATTAGGGAAATGCAAATCAAAACCACAGTAAGATGCCACTCCTACCCAAAAAGACAGATAATAACAAGTATTAAGAAAGATGTGAGAATGTGGAACCCTCGAGCATTGCTAGAGGGAATACACAAGGGTGCAGCTGCTTTAGAAAACGGTCTGGCTGTTCCTATAAACAATAAACAGTTACCATCTAATCAAAAATTCTAAGAATATAAAAATAAATGTTCACACAAAATCATGTACATCAGTGTTCGTAACAGTCTTATTCATAATAGCCAAAGAATATAAACAATCCAAATATCCACTAATTACTGAGTGGATAACCAAAATGTAGTAAATCCAAACAATGGAATATTATTTATAATGAAAAGCAATAAAGTACTGATAACATGCTACAATATGAATGAACATTGAAAATATTATGCTAAATGAAAGTCAGGCATAAAATGCCATTTATTGTATGATTCCATTATATGAAATGTCCAGAATAAGCAAACCCATAAAGACAGAAAGTAGACTGATGGTTGTCTAGGGCAATGGGGGAAGAAGGGGGTAACTACTAATGAGTATGAGATTTCTTTTATTTTTTAAAAGATTTTATTATTTATTTTTTAGAGAAAGGGGAAGAGGGAGAAAAAGAGAAGGAGAGAATCATCAATGTGAGAGAGAAACACCGATCTGTTGCCTCTCATATGCGCCCTGACCAGGGATCAAAACCCGCAACCCAGGCATATGCCCTGACTGGAAATCGAACCAGCAACCTTTTGCTTTGCAGAATGACACCCAACCGACTGGGCCACAGCAGCCCAGAAGGGTATGAGATTTCCCTTTGTGGTGATAAAATGTTCTGAAGTGGGATACTGGTAATAGTTGCACACCTCTGTGACTATACTAGAAACCACTGACTTGTATAATTTAAAAAGGTGAATACTGTTATAAAAGTTATTCTATTAAAGAGATAGGGCATAAAACTCATGATAGACATCACTTACAATTTACTTACTCTACATAACACTGCTGCGGACATTTTTGTGCCCAGGCTTTTATAATATCATATAATTAAAAGTATAGCTTCTTCAAACAGGCTGATCCGTGAGAATCTTGGCTTGACAACATTGCAGGTGTATAATCTTCGGCAAGTCACTAATGTCTTTGTGCCTTAATTTCCCCCTCTGTGACATGAGGTTATCAGTATTCACAGCTCTTGGGGTTCTGAGGATTAAATTAAGTGATGCATGTACGGGGCTTTGAATGGTGCCTGTCACATAGTAAACTTTCAACATTAGTAGCTGTTATAATTGTCAATCTAGTTCCTATTATTTTCCTGTGATGATGTTCAGTAGTGTCACTGGGTCAAAAACCATAAACATTTATGTATCTGGACAGATTTTGCCAAACTACATTTTAAAATGTGTTGCCAGTAGTAAACATATGGCAGAGCCAGAGTAACCACGCCGTCATCGATGCTGTGCTATAGGAGGTTTGCTTGGTTAATGTAATAGGTGTCCCACTTTGTTCACTTTTGCTGCTCTTGGCCCTTAGCAGCTTGAAACCCAACAGTTTCCTAATAATTCTACGAACACCTACAGGATGTGAAATCTGGGCAAGACCCTGTCCTGGGGGCTATAATAGAAACTAAAATGAGTAAGACAAGGATTTTGCATGAGGTAGGCAAAGAAACATTTTAACTTAAGATAACTGTGATTAAGGGCAAGAGAACTACAAAGTATTCACGGGGCAGAGAAAAGACAGCAGTGCTTGAGCTAGCTCTTGAAGGATGGGCATAATTTCAAATGGCAAGGGTGTGGCAAGAGTAAAATCAAAGCTGGTTAAGAGAACACGACACATCCCAAGACCATGTGGCTTGAGGACAAAGTGGCTGGGGAAGGGAATGGGGAGAGAACAAGACAAGTGTGTCCTAGGAGCACAAAGACGACCCTCTACAACAGAGCCAGTAACCCTGTGAGCTGAGGGGGACGGTTTCCTCACAGGGCACACAGTCTGCAGAAGGACAGCAAGACACGAATCATCACGACCCATCCAGGGAACTGCACGTAACCCAACTTGGCTAAAGGGAAGGGTACAAGAGGGAGGAGGCAGATGATGCTAAATAAATAGGCCTGGCTGTGAAGAACCTTGTGTGCCAAAATAAACCGTGTGATCTTTATTCTAAAGGAAACAGAGAACTAAAGCACTTTTAAGAAAAGAAATGACAACCAGACTGCCTTAAAAAAAAAAAATTGCTCTGGCAACCCTCCAATGACTTCCCATCTCTCACAGAATAAATCCGAAGTCCTTCTTACGTTTAAAACCCTACTGCCCATCAGTGGCTGTGTCTGCAACTGCTTCCTATTGCTGCTCTCACTCACCCTGCTTTGCTGCCCTGGCCTTCCTGCTGCCCCCTCCAAAATGCCCCTCCTCAGGGTGTCGGCACTGGCCAGTCCCTTCGGCCTGGAACTCTTCCCTCACACAGCCACGCAGTTGCTCCCTCGACGTCCTTCGGGGCTCCGATCAAATTCTTCCTTATCGGAGAGTCCTCTCCTATTACCCAATACAAAGAGAGCAGAAATGACAGCAACCAGCCCTACCCTTTTTCTCCCTCCACGTACCGCCTGGCACACATACTTGTCTACTGTCTGTGTTTCCGTACCATAGTGTAAGTTCCATGATACATTTTCTCAATAATCATGATACAGGAACTATGACTGCCATTTCCAGATAGCAACATCAGGGGCATAAGATTCCGTGAACAGCAGAACCAGGCAGAATGACCCCTGACCCTGTGCTCTCACCGCCTCACTGCCCACTCTCTGCTGATCCCAGAGCCACCGCTCCTGTGCACAGGCTCCACCCTGACGAGCACTGGGAGAGTAAAACCTCTAAATTCACACTGTGTTCTTCTCAGAAGACGTGGATTGTTACCATTTGTTATTAGCTAAATTTTAAAAGCCAGGAAACATTTTTAAATGATGAATTAAGACATGCAAGGTATCTGGACATTCATTATCTATCCAACAATGAGCTATTACTTTTTTTTTAATTTTTACTTACTGATTTTGGAGAGACAGAGGAAGGGAGAGAGACAGAAACATCGATTTGTTGTTCCACTTATTTATGCATTCATTGGTTAATTCTTTTTTTTAAAAAAAAAGATCTTATTTCTTTTTAGAGAGAGGGGAAGGGAGGAAGAAAGAGTGGATAAAAACATCTATGTGAGAGAGAAACATCAGTCGGTTGCCTCTCTTGCATATGCCCCATCAGGGATGGAACCCACAACCCAGGCATACACCCTGACAGGGAATCGAACTGGTAGTCCTTCAATTTGCGACCATTCAATTTGCAGGACAACGTCCAACCAACCTAGTCACACAGGTCAGGGCCATTGGTTGATTCCCATGTGCCCTGACTAGGAATCAAACCTGCATTCTTGGCATATTGAGACAACACTCTAAGCAAGGTACCTGGCCAGGGCCAACTTTTTCTTGTTTAAGACCCACAGATATTAAAACAAGATGAAAAGATTTTATGAAACTAGAGGAAGCATAGCATATGACACCAAAACTAATTTTCCAAGACCCCTTTTCAAGTAAATATTCAACTTCAGAAATAAAATTAACTCCATTTTAAAAATAACTCATCAAAATTTTATGAGGTATCACTACCAAAGGAAAAACATATTCTAGGTAAATACCATGTTATCCAATAAATATAGTATTATATGTAGAGTAAAAGAATGAAAGTGAGCCCTGGCTGGTGTAGCTCAGTGGACTGAGTGCGGGCTGGGAACCAAAGGGTTTCCGGTTCGATTTCCCAGTCGGGGCACATGCCTGGGTTGCAGGCCAGGTCCCCAGTGAGGGCCATGTGAGGAGCAACCATACATTGTTGTTTCTCTCCCTCTCCTTCTCCCTCCCTTCCCCTCTCTCTAATAATAAATAAATAAAATCTTTAAAAAAAAAAAGTGAGGTCTCAATAACAGTCTCTCCTGATTCTTTCCCTATTCCTCAGATTTCTTCTTTTTTTAATCCTCCCCCAAGGGTATGTTTTTATTGATTTTTTTTGAGAGAGAGAGGGAAGGAGAGAGACAGACAGATGGAGAAACATTGATCAGTTGCCTCCCATATTCACCACGACTGGGAATCAAACCCATACCTTCGATGTACGGGACGACACTACAACAAACTGAACCACCCGGCTAGGGCTAATTTCTTCCTTCACTGACTATTCTTTCATCCCATCTCCCATTACTGAGTACCCCTTTTCAAAATGAAGTTCTGCCCTGGCTGGTGTAGCTCAGTGAATGGAGTGCAGGCCTACAAACCAAGGGGTCACCAGTTCGATTCCCAGTGAGGGCACATGCCTGGGTTGTGGGCCTGGTCCCCGTTGGGTGGCGCGCGAGAGGCAACCACACATTAATATTTCTCTCCCTCTCTTTCTCCTTCCCTTTCCCTCTCTCTAAAAATAAACAAAATCTTTAAAAAACCAAACCAAAAAAAAACACAAAGTTCTCAATGAACAGCTTTTCCCTGTCAACCTCTTCTTGCCAGAACTCATTCACTCTCAGTTTCCACTACTACGGATCTCTGTTAGGATAACTCCCAATCTAGTTGTAAGTTCTCCCTCTTCCCTTCTCCAATTTCTGATCTCTTATTGCCTGACTATAGGCACTTCAGGGCCCTTTTATATCCTTGTATTCTTCAGGAAAAATCAGCTTTTCAAAATTGGCCTCCTTTTTTTTTTTTTAAAGATTTTATTTTTTTATTTATCTTTAGAGAGAGGGGAGAGAGGGAGAGAAACAGCAATGTATGGTTGCCTCTCACATGGCCCTCATGGGGACCTGGCCCGCAACCCAGGCATGTGCCCTGACTGGGAATCGAACCGGGACTCTCTGGTTCCCAGCCCGTGCTCAATCCACTGAGCTACACCAGCCAGGGTCAAAACTGGCCTCCTTTTGTATTGACTTCATCATCTACATTATCTGGCTGTTCTCCTAGGTTTACAACTTTAATGTAATTTCTCTCCGTTTACTCAACAGGACCTGCCAACTGTTCATCACGTTTCCTGCTATCCTGCTTTCCAGTTCCACAGCTATCATGTATTCTAGGTTCTCTTCGTTTCCTCCCTGAATCCCAGTTCCCAGCTGGCCTGCCTACTTCTAGCCTCTCCCCCACTTCCGTCCATCCCATACACGCTGCCTGGGAAGCCTCTCATACAGCACACCGCCCAGTTCAAGGACTTCAAACAGTTCCTCCACACAACAAACCCGAACTTCCCAAATCAGCAGTTCAGGTCTTCTTCCCCTTCAGACTGCCACTAGCAAATGTTTATGTAAAACATTCTACAGATACAAAACCCTAGAATACCAACACCTTGATCTTCCATATCTGAATCAGTAAATTGCAAACCAGGTTTATTGAGAATATAGTCAACCATCCTACACTGATTTTAACTAATTACATCAGACAATGGGAATATATTACTTAATCTACCATCCTCTGAACATTTCGAATTATTGGGCTGGCCAAAAAGTTCTTTTAGTTTTTCCAGTACGAAGGCTCTAGTAATGTTTAGTTGTCCTTAACTTAATTCAAAACAATGTCATTAGACTGTATTGTGACAGCTGCGATATCAGCATGCATTTTAGAAAAACTCATCAAAATTGTGCACCCATTTTAATATTGAAGATGGAAGAAAATATGTAACATTTCTGGCATATTATGCTTTATTATTTCAACAAAGGTAAAAACACAACTGAAACGCAACAAGAGATTTATAAAGTGTATGGAGAAGGTGCTGTGACTGAGCGAATGTGTTGAAAGTGGTTTGCGAAGTTTCTTAGTACTGTTGACCTTCTGGCCAACCATTCTTTGCTGTGGGCCATCTTATTCATTGGAAGATGTTTAGCAGCACCCCTGGACTCTGCCCACTAGAAGCCAATAGCAGGAGATAGCCGACATACTCAAAACACTCAGTTATTGGTGAAAATAAAAAATGTGTCTTTTATTTTATGGAAAAAAAATAAATGGGCCTGGCTGGTGTAGCTCAGTGGATTAAGCGCGGGCTGGGAACCAAAGGGTCCCGGTTTGATTCCCAGTCAGGGCACATGCCTGGGTTGCGGGCCAGGTCCCCAGTGAGGGCCATGTGAGGAGCAACCATACATTGCTGTTTCTCTCCCTCTCTGTCTCCCTCCCTTCCCCTCTCTCTAAAAAAAATAAATAAATAAATAAAATCTTAAAAAAAAGAGAATACTGTTTAAAAAAAAAAATGGATTTTTTTGGCCAATCCAATACCACAAGAAGATTCATTTTCAAAAGTTGAACCCTTCCAAAACGAAAGTATATACAGTTATTGGAAAATAACACCCCCATACCCTTAGTGAACATTACAGATTATAAAGGAGTGAAATTATTTTTAATGGCAGCAAATTTGCCAAAATCTATAAAACTTTAAGTACAAATATCCTTTAGCCCAGCAAAACCACTTCCAGGAAATTACCCGTAGATATTCTCACAGAAGCAAGCAAAATTATAGGCTGAGGGATATTAAACACAACATTGTTGTAATAATTTTTAAAAAATGGGACACAACTGAAATTCCTTTACTAGACTATTATTTTATGTCCCCACAAGGGAATATTATGCAACAATTAAAACGAAAGCAGCAGCTGTATATGAATTGATATGGAAAGTTGTTTAAGAATGGCCTAAGTGGGGGGAGCAACTTACAGAATAGAGAACAGAATGTAATAATTTCTATTGGTCAAAAAATGCATATACATTTGTAAATGCAAGAATGTATCTAGAAAACATACACCAAACCATTTATAGTAGTTAATTAGAAGAACGGGACTCAGGGGAAGAAACAAGGGATTTTCATTGTTTTTTCAAAAAACTTTTGTTTT
Source organism: Micronycteris hirsuta (assembly GCA_004026765.1). Lineage (NCBI taxonomy): Eukaryota > Metazoa > Chordata > Mammalia > Chiroptera > Phyllostomidae > Micronycteris > Micronycteris hirsuta. The sequence goes on from PVJI01018132.1 coordinate 21,475, forward strand.
AATCCATGTTTATTGATTTTAGAACAAAGGGAACAGAGGGAGAGAGGGAAAGAAACATGGATGTGAGAGATAAACACTGATCAGTTGCCTCTCATACATGCCCCAACGGGGGACTGAACCAGCAACCTTGGCATGTGCCCTCACAGGGAATCAAAGCCGCAACATTTCTGTTCACAGGATGATGCTCCAACCAACTGAGACACACAGGCCAGGGCAGAATTTTCATTTTGTGCATATGTATACCCATCTTTTAAAAAATAATGGGTTTATTAAATTTTCCCGTAAAAAAGAAAAGGCTAAACACAGCAATGGTTTGATGAATATACTGATCTTGATTATCCAGAGTGCTGGAAATAGGAGCTACTAAAATGCTTAATGAGAAACTCCTCCATTCACTCAACACTATTTATGGAACACTCATACCATGTGTCAGGCACTGTGCCTGATAATACTGACGTAACGGTGAACGTGAAAGACCTCCTCCCTCCTGCCAAAGAGCTCTCCCAAAGGACTTTGGTCTTCATTTTTCCTGTTTCCCTGTAAGAACCACTCTGACTCCAGGTCTGTATTCTCATTAAGCCTATTATACCTCTGGTTTCCTATAAAATAGATACAAATGAACAGAACAACTGTATCAAACAACAACAAAGAGTTTAAAATTATTAACTATTTCCTTCATAATTAACTTTAAAAGTTATTAGAAGCATAATTTGTAGAAAGAACAGTTCAACAAACACCCTTTCAAATAAATAAGTAACCCAGATGTTAAATGAAGTTTAAGGCAATTAACCAAGAACATTCGAAAATGGAGAAAACAGTTATAGGAAATTTTTATTTTCTTCACTGATTACAAATGTTTACTAAATTTTTGTACAATGAACATGTACCACGTAGCAAGAGAAAAGTAAAAATTGTTCTTCAAGGAACCATTTATTGCAACAACAGACCAGCTGCTGAGCAAAATCACACTCCTTATTCCACTGTATCAGGCCCTTTATGGTCTGGCCTTGAGAGTCCTTGTTTTGTCAGCTCAAAGCCCATTCCCCCTTCTGCTGGAAACATTCTGGGACTTTCCGCTGGGAAATCATGGGTCCTCACCTCTCCAGGTGGACCCCAATCCCCAATCTCTGCAAGTCAGTGTTTTCCATCCCTTTGGCCACCACAATGGTTCAGAGGTGAACTTGACAGATCCGAACCAAAATCAGTCCAGAAAAGAGGCTAATTTTAATGAGGCTATTAAGAAAATTATAATTACTGAGATAAAAATGCAGCTAAAATTCCTAAAAAGAATCTTGTAATAAATAGAATGTTCATCTAATATAGCAGTAAAAAAGTAGTAAGTTACCTCTTTAATTGAAATACACACCAATAGAACAGCAACCAAAAGCCATTATCAGAAAATTCCCATTTTAAAGAAGCTATTAAAACATCACATTTGTCTCGAATAAGAATACTGAATCCATCCTGGCTGGGTGGTTCCTTTGGTTGGAACCTCATCCCATAAGTCATAACGTGGCAGGTTCAATCCCCAGGTCAGGGTGCAAATGGGAGGCAACCAATTGATGTCTCTCTCACATCAATGTTTCTCTCTCTCTCCCCTCCCCTTCCTCTCTCTCTAAAATCAATAAAAACATATCCTCAGGTAAGGATTTTTTTTTAAATGTTGAGTCCATATAAATCACATCTTGTTTAAAAAAAAAAGTAAGTGTATAGGAACAGTAAGAAAATACAGGTTAGCAGGCATGTACATTAATCACATCTCCTCTGACAAAAAATTTTTAATAACTGAAAAAATACAGATTCCTATGAGTAGTATTTTCTGAGGCACCAAAAATGCCACAATATCAATATTCTACCTCAATAAAAAATTAATAAGAATAATAAAATAAGATGCCACAATACCCCCAAAAAAAACTTGTGATAAAAAAACTTGTGATACATCTAACTTTTTAAGTAGTTTTGACCAATTAATCATTTCTTTTCAGTGCTAAGAAGATTATAGAGTACAGTAATAAATTATAGGAAAACAAAGTTTAATTCAATAGGAGAAAATAAAACTTAACCATTAGAACTTCCTAAGAGTAAAATGGACCATCTTGTGGAGGTAAACTAAAACCAAAACTGTAATTCTCTGAGAAAAAAGACATCCTTGAAGAATTCAACTGATGTGCCAGCTGTTTCATTTCTTGAAAGCATATAGCTGAACACATATAACAATCTGTGGCATTTTTTTCTACCATTCCACAATTTTCCTGGCCTATAATGCACATATTATATCTATTATCATATTTAAGCATCTGACAGCATTGTTATAAGAATCCATAATATTCATTTCTAACTAAACACACATATAAATTTTAGTCTTCAAATGGCAATGGATTTCAGTGGTTAAATATCATATATATATTTTTCCACAGTCTAAATACAATACATTTCCTGAACTTTTAGCTTTCAGTTTCCTGTTCGTCAATGGAGACAACTCTAGAGGCAATACATAAACACACCCCAGACATGGTATTTCCACTTCTGACAACAGTGGACATAAACTTAATATGACCAAATAGAACTACAGTCCACATAAATGATACGTGGCAACTAATGCAGCAATAGCAGGAATTTAGTAAGTTACAAAAATGGAAATATAAATTATTTCTTATGTAAGAATTCAACAACAAACTCCTTTTATAACTTAGAATTCAGAAAAAGTCTCTCTCCTGAAAAACTGATAAGCTTTCTTTATCAAACAATAATTATGAAACCTATCCTGTTTCCTTTTTTCTCTTGCTTGCCAGGAAGCTCAGAGCTAAATTTAATGTTCAAATACGAAACTATCTTGCCTCAGATTACTGATGTAAAGAATTCTTTGCACTCCTCCATCCTGCTCATTATTTCTTACGTGATTAGTGTTTGTTTTCTGACTCTGTTTTTAAAAGTCCTGGCCTTTTTTAATTACAAACTATCAAACTCTTTCAATGAATAGAACAAATTATTTAAAAGTTTAACAATTTAAAAGATTATATCTTCATATCACTGAATAATAATCTGTTAAACAAAATCTGTTAACCTACATTTATATAATGTGTAGGCACTAAATGTATCTTTATTTTCCTCTTTTAAAGCTAGCATAATTCATGATTTACTTTTAGAAAAGCCACTGGCAAGTTTCTAAAATAAAAGAATAATAAAATGACACAGGATCAAAACAAATTAATAAATTTGGGACACTAGATTAGGAGGCTTTGCAATTTTTTAATGTTTTCATTTATTAACAAAATTGGTCTGGCAAAGCTAGATAACTGTTATAAAATAACTCACATAAAATGTATTAAAAATCTTATTATCAGCATTCTTACATACAAAATAGACCATAAGGATAAAAATATTTCGGTGGTTTAGAAACCTTAAAAAAAAAAGGGGAGCCCGGCTGGTGTAGCTCAGTGGATTGAGCGCGGGCAGGGAACCAGAGGGTCCCGGTTCGATTCCCAGTCGGGGCACATGCCTGGGTTGCGGGCCAGGTCTCCAGTGGGGGCCATGTGAGAGCCAACCATACATTGCTCTTTCTCCCTCCCTTCTCCTCTCTCTGAAAATAAATAAATAAAATCTTAAAAAAAAATAAATAAAAAAAAAAAGGGGAAACGTAGCCACACTTCTTTAGAAATTATAGACACACAAATGTGCATGAAAACATTCGAATATGGCAATACCAAAAAGTTTGGTAAATGGAAATAAAAGGACAAATTAATAAAATGAACAAAAAATATAGACAGAAAGAAACAACCCAAATTGATAAGTCTAGATTAAAAGCTAAACAAAAATATATTATGAATTAAAGAAAATGTACAATATAATATTAATCTACAAAAGAGAAATAAACACATTTCACAACAGGACATCAGTCTGTAAGAGTGCATAACATTATTAAAGCACTTCACTTCTAAGAGCCACAAATAAAAACCAGAAGAAAATGATAATAAGTGGAAGAAGCAAGATGGTCAAATTTATGTAATAAAAGTGACAAAACTCAACTGTCCCTTTTTCTCTCAACATATGAGAATTGCAGAGCTAATACCTAAAAAAGTTAAATGATAAAAAACTAAGAATTCTCAGAATGAAGTTAATAGCAAACTTTACTGCTATATAAATTTAGAAGAAAAGGCTAGCAACCACTCATAAATATATAGTTTAACAGATTTCTTCCAAACAACAATAAAGTCTGCATAAGAAAATATTTAAAAAACAGAAACAGAAAACCCTATATAGTATATAAAGAAAATGGCTAAAAGAAATCTGCCCACATACAAATTCAGCCCTGAAAAAAAATCTAATTCTGAAATATTTATCTTCCCTACTAATAGTATACAGAATAAAATCTGTTATAAAGAGTAATCATTCAAATACAAAACAAGTAACAAGGCCTAAGAAAGAGGGGAAAATTCCCTTCTCCCTTCAGAAAAATAAAGATAGGAAAAAGAAACCAAGACGTGGGAAATATAAATAAGTGGCCTGCTACAAAGCACTGAGGACAGGGAATTTATACTTTTTTGTATTGACATTTGTGGATTATGCAATTCAACTTCATTGTATTTAAAATTGCTATTTCGGTAAAAAATAAATCTAGTCCAGAATACTATTATTTTAAATGTATACAATCTTTTTTTTTTTTTTTACAGAGAGAGGAAGGGAGGGAGAAAGAAAGGGAGAGGAACATCAATCTCACATGCCCCCAACTCGGGATCTGCCCCACAACCCAGGCATGTGCCATGACTGGAAATCAAACTGATGACCCTTGGGTTCACAGGCTGGTGCTCAGTCCATTCAACCACACCAGCCACTGCCTATTTTTCTTTTAAGGAATATGGCAGGATAAGCAGAGGTCTGGAGCATCTTTATGTAACCCATGCCACTTTTTCCTTCTCTAATGATGGGAAAGAATATAGAAAATAATTATGAGTTGCAAAATGATTTCACAATAAAATGATTATGTGACTAAATACTTGTACAATACACAAATTTTCAAAATGTAGGGAGGGCAGCTTGCCAAAATTAAAAAAATCATTTCAAAGGCCGAAAAGTGTTGTTACAGTGATTTGGTGATTAGGAACTGACATTTATATATGAGAAAAAATTACCTGCTCTGTAGAAAGGAAAGGGAGTATTTATTGAGCAACTAGAGTAACAAGACTCTAAGCCTAGGGCTTTACAAATATTCTATCACATCGCATCTAGGTAGGAAAATAATACAGAAGGAAATAATGCTTAAATAAGTTTCTCACCATTATGTGTGGCATATGTCTAAATGTAAGAGACTAAAGGAGATGTAAACTTAGAGACAGGCTACTGTAACAGAAGTATAGGGTCGAGGGCCGCGAGATGGAAGCACAATGGTTAGCAATTTTTATGTCAATCTTACTGTCCTATTAGCCACTATGTAAAAGAATCAAAAAAGAAACCAAAAAAAGTCCCCTTTATTTGATGCTGCTTATATTTATTACACTATTCCATTTATAATTTACAACTCTAAAAATGAAAGAAAGAAACCCTTCTTAAAGCAGATTTTAGAGTCTTGGTTTTAAATGTTACTTTAAGGATAGTAATACTTATCCAAGAAATGTAATCATGGGTTTCTCATTAAGAAGGGTAAATTATTAGCACATTATTCCTCATGGTAAAATTACTTTTTATCTTGGTGTTTAATAACATTAGTAGAAAAATTATTGGTAGTACTACTGTAATTCCCACCTGGATGGGTAAGAATCATACTAGAATGACATAAAAAAAAAAAAGCCTTCATTTAGCTCGGGAAGATGCAGGCCTGCTCACTAATTTACTGTGATCTTGAGCATGTGACTTTACTTCCTCTGGACCTCAAGGTTCTCATCTGTAAGACAAGATGGCTGGAGTAGACAATATCCACCCCCCACTCCGGCCCTCCCTGGCCCTGCCTAATTCATGGCTTTGGCTATTTAGGATCTAGACTGAGGTATTCAAGGACAGAGAGGAAAGCAGTAGCAGAAACCCAGTGAACAGGGGAAAAGAAATGGACATGTTTATAAAAAGAAATGGACAAATTACGGAGGCATAACAGTTCGGGAAAGAAATTCATAAGCTTCACTGTCAAAATTAGTTTGAATAGAAGTTTCAGTTGTATTGAAGTCAGGAGAAATAGTGAGAAATGCTAGAAATACAGCCTTAGAAATGTTACCTATAATGCACAAGAATGCTTCACAAATCACCCAAGAAATCCTCCCAAGTTCCCTTAGTATATGTGGAAAAAATAACATACTCCTTGGCTTAATCATTTATAATTGTGTCCTGACATAACCACCCATTATTTTCCAGCAGGCTATCCCTGTTGGAAATGATGATTTGGCTTCATCATTTCAAACAAACCTAGGATTATCACCCCTCCATTTATCACTCGACGTTCTATCTGAAATGCATTTTCCCTTCTCTCAACTTATAACAATGTATCATACTCTAACCATGTTTGAGGCACATTCGAAGTGCTTGACATGCATTTTTTTTTTGCATTTTTAAAAACTTTATGTATTTATTGTTAGAGGGGAAGGGAGGAAGAGAGGGAAAGAAACATCAATGAATCAGAGAAATACCAATCAGTTGCCTCTTGCACACCCCCAATTGGGGACCTGGCCCTCAACCCACTGAGCAACACTATCCAGGATTTGACATGTATTAACTCATTCCAACACAGGTAGTCTGGCTCCAAGGAGTCTCTCCTCTTAACTTGCTAACTAGTTCTTCAAAGCTCAAACAAGTTCTGTCACCTTCCTAAAGTTCTCAACTGCTTAGCAATTACTCCTGCCTCTTGAGTCATTAAGTAAATCACTCATTTCTCATTTACCACGGGACCTGTTACTTATCTTTTATGCATATGTTCTATCTTTTCTACGAACAGGATCTTGTCTTATTTATTCTGTAACAACATTACTTAGAACCTCACAGAACTTACTATCTGGAACACTAAAGTGTTTATTAATAAAACTACAATAGCATTTAATATTTACTGAAGACATATACCAGGCTCGAAGACATATAAGACTCCAAACTAAGTGCTTTATATGTATAATTGCACTTAATCCTTAAAACAACCCTGAGGAAGGTATTAATACTGCCCCTCCCGGTATTACAGAGAAAACTGAGACTGAGAAAAGCTAAACAGCTTGTCAACATCACACTGGTGTGGCTCAGTTGGTTGGGCATCATCACACAAAGGTCACCAGTTCGATTCCCTGTCAGGGTACATGCCTGGGTTGTGAGGCTCAGTTTGATTTCCGGTCAGGGCACATATGAGAGACAACTGATTGATGTTTCTCTCCCTCTCTTTCTTCCTCATTTCCCCTCTCTTTACAAATAAATAAATAAAATTTTTTAAAAAAGAGAGAGAAAGTCTATGCCAGCCCTGGCCAGTGTGCCTCTGTTGGTTGCAGCATCATCCTGTATACACTGAAAGGTTGCAGGTTAAATTCCTGGTCAGGGCACATACCTAGGTTGCAGGCACGATCCTCCATTGGGGCGCATATGGAAGGCAACCAATCAATGTTTCTCTCTCACCTCGATGTTTCTCTCTGTCCCTCCCATCCCTTCCCCTCTCTCTAAAAATGCAATGATGCCCAACTGGTGTGGCTCAGTGGACTGAGCACCGGACTGCAAACCAAAGAGTCGCTGGTTTGATTCCCAGTTGGGGCACATGTCTGGGTTGCAGGTCGGGTCCCCACTGGGGGTGCTCACAAGAGGCAACCACTTGCTCATGTTTTTCCCTCTCTCCTTCTCCTTCCCTTCCTTCCCCTCTCTCTAAAAATAAATAAATTATAAAAATAATAAAAAAATTAAAAAGCAATGAAAAATGATGTCCTTGGGTGAGGACTTAGAAAAAAAGAGTATATGCCATACTTTTAATCTCCAGCCTACCACAAAACATCTTGAAGAATCAGTCCTAACAATTCAGTTCAACTTGCTCTTACTCTGTAGCACTAGGCTGAACATTAAGGATTCAGAATTAGAGGCACAGATGTTGCCCTGAAGAAACAGGCCACTAAGACTTCAGGACCAAACTATGATATCATTGGCAGAATCACCATCATCAAAATTTAAATATTTTAACTTACATCTTAAATCAAAATATCAAAAAATCCTTGGAAACTCTCTTGCACATCATGCCTTCTCTCTTTGGCTCCCTCACTTCATTTACCCTAGGACTCATCTTTCCAGTTTTTGTACAATAGATTAGAAGGATCCCGTTAATCCTAGCAACTATTAGGATGTCTAAATTTAACTTACTGATAGATTAGACTCAAGGGTATATATTAACTAAGGTTATAGTTGATGAATTCCACACCCATAATGAAATATGGGCAATGAAGGACAGCTAGGAGAAAAAAAAACAATGGCAAAGAGAAGCAACAGAAAGAGGGATGTGAAAGTCACACTGTAAAGCAAAGATAAAAAAAAAAATGAAAAAGGCCCTGGCTGGCGTAGCTCAGTGGATTGAGCGCGGGCTGGGAACCAGACGGTCCCGGTTCGATTCCCAGTCAGGGCACATGCCTGGGTTGCGGGCCAGGTCCCCAGTGAGGACCATGTAAGAGGCAACCACACATTGCTGTTTCTCTCCCTGTCTGTCTCCCTCCCTTCCCCTCTCTCTAAAAATAAATAAAATCTTTAAAAAAAAAAATGAAAAAGGCAGAAAAATGGACACAAACAGAAGATGAAAGTAAGAATCCAGATGAATTCAGTGGAGACACATAAATGAAAACACTAAAATCTATTCCATTTTATTAATGCTAACTCCTTTATTTCTTCTCCTAACCTCTAGTGGAAACAAAAAAATGTTTATAAAAGCCCACTGAAAAATCATTAATTATGAACAGTATATAAATTAGTTTTTTTCTGAGAAAACACTCATTTCAAAATTTCAGAGCTACAAAGAGACCTTTAAAATACTACCTAAATGAGCAACCCACTCATTTTACAACTAAAACAAGGCTCAAAAAGGTTAAATAACTTTAACTTGCCAGAGATCAAATAGCTACTTAGTAGCAACACTCTTGAATCTCATCCCAATGTCTATTCCTACCACACTAAGCTTCCAGAAAGTGTATTTTTCTCCTCCATTTTCCACTCTGAATAACCATTAATTTCTGCAAAAGCATCTCAGAATCCCCATATTATTCCTAGTCCCCATAGGATAAAATCATCAGATGTTCTGGATTATCGAAACAATAAGAAAATTTTCTTATTCCGAAGTCAGTTATCTTCAATTGGGGCTTGGTTCCTCCCAGGAAGAAATGCAAACAGTTTCCAGAAGAGCAGAAAGATGAAAGATCTCTGTAAACTGACCAAATGCAAGCCAAGTTCATAAACTATAATCTCTTCAGAAAGGAGTCAGGCCCAAAATCCTTGGAGGCTGGATGACTGCTAATGGGAAGTACAATAGGTATCACTTATTTTCCCCTATTTTATATCCTACCAACTAACCACAGTGTCCTATCTTTCTGACAAATGTCAATTCCAGAAGCCTGTTAAAAAAGGCAAAGTAATAAAATAGAGTATCATGTCACTTTTAGCAGAAGGTGCCTTTTTGATGGCAACTATCATTGCCAGGAAATGGGAAAAGGAACAGGAAAGGAGTTTTACAGTAAACCTACAGGCCTGTACTTTTAGCCATGAAAACACTAGGAAGTCCTGAAAAATATGTTATATATTCTCAGTATTTCCCCCACTGCAAAGCACTTGCAGATATTCTGGGCTATAAGGAACTCACTCTGTGGTCTAAGAAAGTCTGCTGCTTCCATCCCTTGATAAATTGTGGACCCTGCCAGTCACGATTTGCCATATTGTTTGAGCTGAATGATTTGGAAATTAGCTACAGCAGTACCCCTTTATTTACAGTTTTGCTTTCTGCAGTTTCAGTTCCAGAAACAAACAATTCATAGGTTTTAAATTGCACGCCATTCTGAGCACAATGATGAATTCTCACACCATCTACTCCATCCCACCCAGGACGTGAATCATCCCTTTGTCCATCTCATCCACGCTATGTCTGCTACCCGCACATTGGGAGCTGTCTAGGTATGGCAGTGTTTGTGTTTAAGTCACCCTTCTTTTACTTAATAAAGACCCAAAGCACAATAGCAGTGATGCTGACAACTCAGCATGCCAAAGAGAAGCTATAAAGTGCTTCCTTTAAGTGAAAAGATGATAGCACAATATTTTGAAAGACCACATTCACATAACTTTTACTAGAGTATATTGTTGTAATCGTTCTGTTTTATTATTAATTGTTGTTAATCTCTTACTTTGCTTACTTGATAAATTAAACTTTATCATAAGTTTGTATAAGGGTCAAAATTATCCATGGTTTCAGGCATCCTCAGGGTGGGGGGGGGGGTTGGTCTTGGAACTTATCCCCTGCAGATAAGGGGGACCTACTCTACATCACCTTGGTTTAAATACAATAATTACCTAGGTCTTAAACATGAAGTGTTTGCCTATAAAGCTAACTGAAGCCTTTTCTTTCTTCATAGAGAATAAAGTTTTTATTCACTCTCCAAGAAAGGAAAGGGGCATGGTGTGGAGAGATACACCAGCCTTGAGGGGTGGGGGCTTTGAGCTTTTATTGGATTATCATTGGATTAAAAAAGGGTGAGGGGGTTGCTGTCGTGTGGCCCCTGGGCTGTCGGGCATTTTAACAGGAGGTGCAGTTTGTTCCAATGTTATCTTCTTCCTGTGGCTGCAGGCGGCGGTTAGTTCTGTTCCTGCTTTCCAGTAATTTCCAGTCCTGGGGACAAGCTCAGGAGAGTAAAAGGGCAGTCGTGTTTTAACAAGGTCAGGCCTGCTACGCAAATGGTGCCACGAGAGCAAATGGCGCTGGCTTTGTCCTTTCATCCCCTCCTCTGGTTTTAAAGTGGATTTATTCTTAATGACCTAGCCCAGTTCTGGTTTTGGGGAGTACGGACGGAGGTCTCTCCTTCAGTGACTACTTCAGATGGGCTAGGGACGTAGAGCTGTCCCTGCCTGTGGGTCCAGGTACGGGTCATTAAGGAGCAGAGGGTGGGATTGGACAGCCCAGAAAGTGAGAGCTGTGGCTGGAGGCCCTTTAACCTCCCAAGCCTGGATGCTCTGTTGAAGGATATAAGATATTTGAGAAGACATGGCCTAAAAACAAGATTAAAGAAAAAAGGCTGCTGCCCTGGCTAGTGTGGCTAAGTAGATTGACTGCCAGCCTGCAAACCAAGGGGTCACGGGTTCAATTCTCAGCCAGGTCCCCAACAAGGGGCACATGAGAATCAACTGCACATTGATGTTTTTCTCTTTCTCCCTCCCTCCCCCTCTCTAAAATAAATAAATAAAATCTTTAAAAATAAAAAAAAAAGAAAGAAAGAAAGAAAGACAGAAAAAGGCTGCTATAGGTCCTAGGAAGGGAGTTGGCCAGGAAAACCAGGATCAGATATTGGCCTTAAAATCCTAAAAATGGAGAGGAAGAATAGTAGGTAATTTGTATGGCTGACACTCCATCAGTAGTTCTCAATAATTCCAAGTCAAGGGATGAAAAAATGAAGCATCACCTTGGAAGAAAACTAGAAAAATTAGGATTCAATAACTTTGTGGGTGACAATTGGACACTGCCATTTCCACTGAAACACAATTTCTCTCCCTAAAGTCACCCTCATTTTATCAAAGAAACTACATTAAGTCCAGTTTCAATTTGGCCTGATTATTTGCATGAACACAACAGGAAAATTGATTATACAGGCTCTTTCAAATCTGCTTTGCTGGAATTTTCACAAGGAACCTTCAGACTGAGCTTTAGTCAGCCCTTCAGGGCACAGCTGCCATTATGGCTTTGCCTGAAATACCTATTAGTTTGAGTGGATTCCTCAAGTTTTTGAGGTCTCCAAAATGTCTTGAGGTTCCTTCTTTACCATCTTCCAGGAAAGCAGACTTTGTTCCTTGCCCGGAAAGACTGCCATGAACCACAGGACAAAGCAAGGTACCAGGCCATTTCTCCAAGGAGCTCTAACTGGTGAAGCCTTTTCTGATAGGGAAGAAAATGCCCTATTTTACTTTAGAAATCTAGCTTAATTTTGATATGTATGAAGTTTATTATAAGTTAGGAGTAACTTCCTGCTTTAACATGTTAACCAAATCAGGACAAATACAGTAGAAATGAAAAGGACAAAAAGATACAAAGAGACATTTTAAAGTTAGAGACAAAGTGATTTAGTGACTCATTGGACTTAAGAAATAAAGGAAGAATAACAAATGACCAGTAAGAACAATGGAGTCATTAACAGTTAAAGAGGCAGAGTCTGAAGAGCAATGGGTTTTTTGGCTGGGGTGGGCAAGGGTTATGTGGTGTGCAGCTGCTAGAGATGGTATTTAAGCATATTTAGTTTCAAGACGTAGGTGAAAATCTTGGCCTCAACTTCAGACAGAAGATACAGAATTGAGATCTAAAAAGCATGGTAATGACTGAGTTTTTAGAGAAAGAGAAGATAACAAAAATATTTAGACAACAGCATTCCTCAGATACCACATGTTGAAGATAATCTAACTTTCTAAATGAGTAGTGCTTCATTCTATAGATATAGGATCTTTGGAATCATTTATGCTAAATGAAAGCTAAAAGAATTCATCTTTCTGTCCCAGGCTATGAATTGACAGAAAGATAAAAACTGTTTCAAAATTAACACTACCCAAAATCAAGTCTTTGAACTAAAATACTCTGCTTTTTAAGTTTCTCTATTTAGTAATAAAACTTTTGGAAAAAAACTGAGAAAAAATAGGTACATCAATATAAGAGTTAAAAGCACTCTAACCAAAATTCTGATGATTAATAAATCTGGAGAATAGGTACATAGAGGTTTATTGTAGTGTTCTTGCCAGTTCGGTGTAGTTTGAACTTCCAGAAGTAAAAGTCTAAAAGAGGCTACCAACAAGATATTTTAAATTCATGTCAGTTAAGGCGTGACAATGCAAAACAAAATTCTAACAGATAAAAACTTTTCAA
>PVJI01018133.1:0-33930 GCA_004026765.1 Micronycteris hirsuta
TTTTTTTTTTTTTAAGAATTATAAACCTCAATGACTGGCTGTGAGCTCACCTTAATTTCTCATCTGTCTCTGAAAAAGTGCCTTTCCTGAGAGGTCCGCACACCCCACCAGTACCCTCTATCCCTCTAAGCCCTGGGTCTCAGTCATGGTTGAGTCTCAAGTGAGGAGGAACCAGTTTATACTCGGGGAATCTCCTTCCCTCAGGTTGAGATCTTCTTGTCCCGTAGTTGAAGTCCCCCCCACCCCAAATAGTGGCTATATGGGCCCCCTGTTGCTAGGTTGGAGGTGGAGGTGGTATTGTCACAGCTACAAGCAACTGAACACAGAGAGGACTAACGAAGAGACCATCCCTCCGCACCTTACAGACTCCACCAAGAAGTCCCTGCCACTCCCAGGTGGCGTGGGCCACATAGAACAGCCCCTGGTTTTAGTTGTTCAAGCTCTACTTGTTCAAATCGCCCCAAACAAGCTCCAGGACACTGAGACAGCCATCATTTCTTGCCTCCTACTTGGAGTCTCTCCTAAGCACTGGGTCTGCTCCAGGTTTTGCCCATTTTCTCAGGGCTTGACCTCTCTCTCTTCCTCCACCGTCTTCACACCTTTCCCCAGCTCTTCCCTTTTTCCTCACATTTCCGCTGTCCTGCTCCCACTGAGCTTTTGCCTCACTCGGCTCCTGGCTCTGAGGCTGTGGGGCTCCCCTCATTTCTGTTCGTCCTCTCTCTATCCTGTGGGGCCCCTGCCTTCCTCCCCAGGACTGTGCCCTTCATAACTAGCCTGCTTGCCCCCTCCACCTTTGTCCCTCACTATTCCTCAGAGCTGCCCCCAATCGCCCCCTTAGCCCAGCTTACCGGACAGAGATGGGCATGTGGCGCTGGCTGCAGGCAGCTCCTATGATCAGCACCAGAGCCCAGACTGGCGAAGCCATGTGGGACATCAGAGCCGGCTCTCAGAGGACACGAGGAAGGCGGAGTAAGGAGCCCAGGCTATTTTAGACACCCCTGAGCCTCCTTGCTGGGCATCCTTCTGAGGATGCCATGGAAACTGGACAATGAGGAAACTGGAAATAAAAACTATGAGGACTGAAATTTAAAATCCAATAGAGTTATAAATCAAAATTGAGAGAAGTAAAATGAGAGCTAGAGAGAAGGAAAGCAAGAGGGAAAGGAAAGAGAGACTTGGAGAATCAGTCCAGAAAGTCTAACATCCAACCAAGAGTTTGAAAAAGAGAAAACACAGAAAAAGAAATTACTGAAGAAAAACTACGCAAGATTTCCCAGAGCTGAAATATGAGTCTCTTGATTAAAAGAAGTCTGATATGATGAATGCAAAGAGACCCACGAAAGGCGTGTCATAAAATTTCAGAATATTAGGGGTGAAGAGAAACTCTTAAACCCCTTCAGACAGAAAAAAGCAGGTCATATACTAAGTATCAGGAATCAGCCGGGCGTTGCAGTTTTCTATAGCAACCACGGATTCTAAGAGGCAGCAGGACATTGTCTGCAGAATTCCAACAGAAACTCCTTCGGACCTAAAATTCTATAGCTGGCAGCAGTGGCGAAGGTGACTGGAAGGTCAAGTGAAGTGAAGACTGAAAATCTTATTGGCCAGGAATTGAAAAGGGCAAGTTACTGAGGAAATACAGCCAGCCAGTAAACGTTGGAAAGGATGCTCCGCTTCTCTCGTAATAAGGGAAATGCTGAGCAAACGAAACTGTTACATTGACAACAATTTGAAAGATTGAGAGCACTGAGTGGCGGCCAGCATGCAGGTAGACACACTCCAATACGTTGTTGATAAGGCTGTATGTTACTGAAAACTTCTTAGAAGGTAATTTGACAGTGACTCGTAAACTTCCAAATGTGCGTATCTTTGACCCAGCTTTACCTTTCTAATGCTCTTCCCACAGAAATACATGCTTATTTGCACAAAGATGTACATACCTTAAATATGTTCATTGTGGTACAGTTTACAAATGAAATAATCAAAGTGCCCAAATGTTTACCAGTAGATATGCAACAGATCATAATCAAGGAATATTATTAACAGGAAGGAATATTATGCAAGTATTAAAAGGAACAGTTTTCCTAAAAGAACAAAAAAATGGAGTCACCATATGGTTTAGCAATCCCACTTCTGGGCGTATAGAACTGAAGAAATTGAAAAGCAGTGAAAGCAGGGACTTGACCAGGTATTTGCGCAGCCGCGTTCACAGCAGCTTTAGTCACTAGAGCCAAGAGGTGGAAGCAGCCCGGGTGCCCACTGACAGATGAATGGATAAGCACAATGTAATAGTCCACAGATGGAACAGTGGAGTATTTTCAGCCTTAAAGGGAGGGAAGCTCTGACACATGCCACTATATCTGAGGACATCGTGCTAACTGAATTAAGTCTGTCCCAGAGAGACAAACACAGTGCGATTGCCCTCCCATGAGGTGCCTAGCCTAGGCAAATTCATAGCGACGGAGACTGGAATGGTGGTTGCCAGGGGCTGGGGCTGGGGGAGGGGGATGGGGAGTTAGTGTTTAATGGGTATAAAGTTTCAGTTTTACAAGATGAAAGTTCTAGAACTAGATGAAGGCGATGGGTTTCACAAAGAATGGGAATGCACTTGCTCTGACTGCTGCGGCTCAGTGGGCTGGGCACCGTCCCACAAACCGAAAGGTCCCTGGTTTGATTCCGAGGCAGGACGTGTGCCTGGGTTGCGGGCCAGGTCCCTGGTTAAGGGGAGGCAACTGATAGACATTTCTCTCCCTCTCTTTCTCCTTCCCTTCCCCGCTCTCTAAAAAATAGATAAAATCTTAAATTAAAAAAAGAGCGTATGAATGTATTTAATGCCACTGAAATATACACTTAAAATGGTTAAGACGATAAATATTATGTGTATTTCAACACAATTTTAAGAAATAATTTTTAAAAGGTACTACTTGATAATATGACACTCTTAGAGTTTATTCCTGACTTAAAAAGAAAAGAAAAGAAAAGAAAAGAATGGTGGTAGATCCATAGAGCCCAATGGTGGAAAGAGCACCTAGAGATATATTGCACAAAACAGGTGAGACACAGCCAAAATGTTATACGTGACCCCATTTATGGAACACTCCAGAACGAAGGTACGTGTTTATGTACATACTCAGGTTGAAGTGTAGGGATGAAACTAGCAGTACACACAGCAAGCTGTTTACAGTGGCGACCCCTAGGGAGGGGTGAGCACAGTTTTCATGTCTTCTGCATATTTACACATCCAGGTGTTCCCCGGGCACAGATCTGCTTTGCTATAGACATCTTAGTAAAAGTCATTTGAGGGGCCTGGTTGGAAGGAAGCCAGACTAGAGGATTTGAGGAGGGAGTGAAAGTTGAAAAACAGGATCCAGGAAGGAGGCAGGGACAACGTTTTAAAGCTGTTTGGCCATCTAGCCCTGGCTGGTGTGACTCAGTGGATTGAGCACTGGCCTGCGAACCAAAGGGTTGCCAGTTCGATTCCCAGTCAGGATACAAGCCTGGGTTGTGGGCCCCGTCCCTACTAGGGGGCGCACGAGAGGCAACCCCACATTGATATGTTTCTCTCCCTTTCCCTCTCTCTAAAAAGTAAATAAATACACATCTTTTTTTAAAAAAGCTGTTTGGCCATCTAAAGAAGACTCGGAGAATAGGTGCAGAAATCTGGACAAAGTCGGGTGTTTTCAAGACAAGAGAAATTTGAGCCTATGTAAATATACATGGGAAGAAGGGTGCAACAGTGAGAGAGAGGGGAAAAGGGCTTCTGAGAAGGTAGTTGGGGAAAGTCTAGAACACAGGCAGCAAGGAGTGGGGAAGGGACTGTGCAGATGCACATCTAGTGGCTTCTGTCTCATCTGTCAAGGGGGAGACGTGTTTAGTCACAGGAAGGCCACAGTGGTGTCCCTGTCAGATGCACATGCCAGTCCTGCCCACATCCAGCTCATCCCCACCTTCCCGCTTGGTGACATCAGCCCTCTCTCCTCCACCTACCTCTTTGCACCTTTGTCCGCACTTCACAACAGCGCATTCCTCTGGCTGGCAGACAGGTCAGTGCTTCAAGGAGCCTTTGACCCAGGTCACTGCTGGTTAGGGAAGGTTTCTGCAGAAGCTGACACCTGAGGGGCTTTCTAAATGACAAAAAGATGGTAATTAGGCAAAGAAGTTGGGAAGGCACCTTCCAGGAAGAGGAAATGTTTCAAGATTGGAGAGAGTATGACACTTTTGGAGAGTGGCTGGTGTGTGTGTGTGTGTGTGTGTGTGTGTGTGTGTAAGACTAGGAGAAGGCAGGGACCCTGTGTAGATCTTGAATACCATAGCTTTGAGGAACCACCGAAAGGTTTTAAGCAATGAGAGTGACTACCAAGTCACTTGCATTTTCAGAAGGCTGCTGGGGGTGAGGTGGCGGGGGGAGGGGGGGGTTGGTGCGGAGGAGTACGAATCAGAGCGGCTGGTCAGAGCCTGGGAGACAGGAGAGGAGGCTGCGGAAGGTGAGAGATATGGTGTAGGTGGGTGGTGATGTAGAGAGAGCTGGAAACAGCAAGCCTTGCAGGCTAACCTAACCGAACTTCATGTCCCATTCATGACAAAGATAGTGTCCTCACTTTCTATGCATGGAAACTGAGCTTGGGAGAGACGAAGTCAATTGCCCAGCACGAGAGCATCACACTGACTGTCCCCACACTGTGTCCTGCCCAGTACCACAGCCCTGTGAGCAGACCCTCGGGAGCTGTTGGGGGCAACTGAATAGGGGATTCCAGCCAGAGCAGCTATGCTTTGATCGGTTTCATACATGGTAATTCTACGTAAGACTGAAGTTGAAAGGGTGGTTTTTCAGCTTTTAAAAACCCCGTTGACTCTCATTGCACATGAAGAGCCGCAGGTAGGCCGAAGGGCTGACCCGCAGTGAGCTGAGCTATCTGAGTCCACAGTTCCTACATCCCACCACACTCTGGCTCTTAGGAACCTTCAGTGTCATTCCTGTTACCTCGGCACCTACTCCCTACTACCAAATCTATGCCCAGGGCTTCAGACAAGTGACAGTGATGCCTAGGCAGGCCATTCTTGTGGGCTATCAGAGAGGGGCCGGTACAGTTGAGCACCAGGAGTCCAAGATGGAAGTCTATAAGCCCCTTTTACATCTCAGTGAGTCCTGTGCCCCAATGAGCATCAACAGGGCCCATGTGGGGATTAGACCGATGGAGAGAGCGGTCTTCTCCCTCTACATCAAACCTGGAGATATAAAGGGTCTCAGACCCTGCTCTACCCGTCCTCCAGACCACGCTAGCAGAGCAATCAATAGAGGGACAAAGCCAGGAAATGGTTAACCCAGGGAAGAACAGCAGAAGCCAATTGATTCACAGCCCCTCCTGGTTGGGCAATAAGGCCTCAGAGAGCTGCTTTTGCTGACCTCCCTTTGGCGCCACAGAGCTGAACAGTCATAGCTTCCCACCTGCCTGGAGGTGGGGGTTGGGTGCTCAGGCAGAACAGGAAGGGATGGACGGTGGTGCTGGGAGGGAACCATTGGGCTCTGCATTTTGGGGAGTCAGGACCAAGCAAGACCTCAGCGGGTTTGTCACCTGACAAGACTGGCAGCTGCAGGAGTAGGGGTGAGAGAGCCTGGGATGTAGAAAAACCCTGGGAATTACTTCAGAGAACTGGAGTCAGTCCTGGCATCACTGTGTGCCTTTGTGCACTTTGGTCACCCTCTCTGGGCCTCGCTGTCCTCATCTGCAAGATGGAGAGGAGAGATTTACACAGCCAAAGATTTTTAAATAAAAAATTATGCGTCACATAATTTTTTAATAATCAATTGTTTTAAACCACGAAGGGAGTTTATAGACATTTGGGCATGGCTCACATAAGTTGGGAAAACATACTGCTGTCTGTTTTCCTGTTGCTAATAATCTTTCATAGTGTCACTGTTTTATGATGCAATTTTAGAGACATTAGCTTTGACCAGCTGGAAATAATATACAGTAGGTCCAATGTCTAAGAGACCCCACTGAACTAACTCAACTCCAATGACAGCCCCCTGCTCTGGTGAAACTTGTGGACTGAGCAGTTCCAGAAAAATGCTAGGCAGCCTGTGAGCTGGGGTCAGGCAGGTGCATTTGGTCAACCTGATACTCAGGTGCAGGGAGAGGATTCAGGCCAGTAGTACCCAAGGCCAAAAGGCTGCTGTCAAGGTGGGAGCTGGGGCTGTAGGCAGCAGCTGAGTTGGCCTCCAGTGCTGGGAGACTGGCGATGGGGAGAGTGGTTGGCATGTTCCACCTACCCAGGGAAGAGGTGGGTGCCAGAGGCGGAGAATGGCATGGGCAGGAGTGGTAGTGAAAGATGGCGCTGCCTAATGCTGTTTTCTCCCTTCCATCCACTCCCTCTAACCGTCTCCTCTGTCCCAGTGATGTATGCTTTCGGTAGAAGAGGGGCCCGTAATCAGAGAACCTGGTTTCCGATCCTGGCCCTGCCTCTCTGTGTCTTATGACCTGGGCAAGGCCCATAAACTCTCTGGACCTCGGTTTCCTCTTCTGCAACATTAGGATCCTTTACCGTCTCTGCCTTCTGCGCGCGGTTAGGAGAGCAAATGACAGTTGCCCAGGAGAGCACCCTGTAAGTCGAAAAGCCCTCTACAAGCAGAAGTCAGCACCATTCAACAGTTATGTAACCTGCTGATTCAGAACTGGGCTGCGCGGGCTCCTGCCCTGCCAGGAAGTCAGAAGAGCCGGTTCCATCACTTACTTGGCAGAACTCGGTTTTAGTTTCCCGTTTGACAAATGGAGGTGGTACCTATTGTCCTCCTACTTCATGGAGTTGTGGTGTGAACCCCAGCACAGAGTTTAATGTATTGCTAATCACAGCAATGGTAATGCAGAATAAAGTTCAGACTCCTGGCCTGCACTGGAAGGAAAGGCCCTCCTTGTGTGTCTATCTCTACACAGGAACTCGGGTCCTCACCAAGTTCTTCACACCCTGGGCCTCTGGTTACCCCACATCTCAGCACTCAAGTCACATACCGAGCTGACTGTGGCTAAAATGATGAGCTCCTGTCCTGTCGCCGCTGGGACTGCTGGGCTGTGGTAGCACAGGCTGTCGTTCCACTAACACTTGGTGCAAAGGGTAGCTCACAGTTGGCACTCCATAAATGTGGAATAAATGAATTATGTTTTAATGTTCTTAACATATTTGCCCATTACACCTGGCCCAGGTCACATAGTTCAGGTACCATTAATTACTTTTTGTTTCATTGGAAGCAGTAATAAGTCTGAAGAGAAGTCGAATATTGGTGGCCCTGAATTCTGGGGATGAAAGAGCCAGGGGGTTGTGTAGGCAGCAAATCAGGCTGAAAAGAGGTGGACATGATTTTGGAGTTGCGGGTGCTCTATCTCGAGGTCAGGTCCTATCTGTGGTTTATTAGCTGGATTCCTTGGGCTCCAGAACAAATCTCTTAGCTTCCCTTCTGCCAGCAAGTAATAGAGATTCTTCCGTTACTGAGTCACAGCCATGGGGCAAAAACCGGATGCCACACGTGGAAACCACAATACAAACTTTTATTGAAACGTGCCAGGTCAGAACTCTAAGGGTTCTACAGCTTGTAGATTTCTCTAGCGTTTCCTAATAGGGCCTGAAGGGGGCACTCTCGGCCAGGAGTCCCGTTGGCCAGAGTAAAAATTTGCCTTCGTCTCCTCCTCCCACCACAGCTTCACTCTTCTCCCCCCACAAATAGTTGGCAAATACTCTCCAACCCCCCAACCTGCCCATAATTTTTCCTGCTGCAAGTTGCAAAACATTGTCTCCCTTTTGCACATTTGCAGGGATACAGGCTGACTTCCCTAAATTTTGCCATATAAGCAGAAAGACTGATCCCCCTGTATAGATAATGGCCAGGATTGGAGTCCAGATAGTTTTGTGACATCTTTCGCTGTCTGCACAGATCTCTCTTGGGCACTGCGTTGCCCCTGGAAGCACTTCTGGGAACGAATTTGAAGTTGATGTCAGAGTAAAGGATCAGATAAGAAGTAGGGGTTGGGAGTGAAGGTTGAGCTAGTTTGCTCTGTGTCCCCCATCCCAGGGGAGTGGGGAGCAGGTAGGGGTTGTATGGCAGGAAAATAAGCAGAAGAGGGAAGGGGTGAGTGCTGACAGAATTCCTGTTGCCTTGGCCTTAGACAAGTTTTTTTACTTCTTAATCTATACAATGGGAATGACAGCGGTAACTTTCTCATAGCGCTGCATGAGGAGTAACACGAGGCCACAGAAGTGAGCGACCTAGAGAAGCACCGGGCACAAAGGGAGTGCTCCGTGCGCTGGCTGTCTGGGAAAGCGGCTCCTTCTGCACGGCTGTCTACTGTCCCTCTGCAGTCTCGGGGCAGAACATTTACGGTGACCATGCCCAGGCAAGGAAAGAAGTGGGCTGGATTTAAAGGGGCTTGGTGCACTGCGGTGGCAGAGGCTGATGCTGGGAATGTGGCGTTAGCTGAAGGGGCCACCAAGAAGAGGCAGAATAGTGTTGGTAGCTGCCTACTGAGGAATAGCCTTGAATGGAGCCACATTATTGACCGGTGTGGGCAGAGCTTGTGGCCTCACGCCCAGTGGGTCAAGAGGTCAGACAAGCCCTGTGAGGCAGCACGTAGCGTCCGACCCCCTCCACCTCTGGTTTCTCAGGCCAGCTGCCTGCTGCCATGATGGGGGCAGAGCCAGGGAAATGGGGAGCTCGGAGGAAAACATAAAAACCAAGGGCCATGTTAGGGTTTTAGTTCTTGCCAGTGAGACTGAAAAATACACAAAACTTGGACCCCATGAGAGCCAGGGGCCAGCCCCCATCCCATCTTCATGGCTCCCACCACCTTTGTTGTCCAGGGGGCTCTTGCTGTCATGGAGTCCCCCTGAGACCCGGAGAATGCATGGCTTGCCACCTAAATCCTCCAGTCCATCCTATCCCTGCTGGGTAGGTGCAGGAAGAGGTATTTGCCCTCCAGCTTGTCCTGACATCACAGTTCCACAGGGCACCAAAATGAGTTTGGTGTCTCTCCAACATGGCCCCGTCCTAAGTTTAAGTTGCTCTCTGAATTCTTCCTGCTTCAGGACCTCAGACTTGCCCTGTGACATCCTCAGATCTGAGCTGAGCTCTGGGCAGTTCCTCTGGCCCCTAAGATGTCACCACTGGCCCGGAGTGTCCATGGGACAGGCTGGTGCTGAGCTGATAGCCCTTTTACGGGGGTCAGGGGCAGTGGTGTGGAAGGCATGGCATGGGCAGCAGTGCTGAGTGAGGTGGCGGACGTGCCTGGGGTGGGGGCATCTGGTCACCTGTCCTTTCTCCTGCAGACCTCCCCCGTGTACAGCTTCAGCTTTCCCCGCAGAAAGTTGGAGTAGATTCGGAAAAGTTTGCACAAAGTATCAACAGTGAATATTCGGAGTGGAGCAGTGGAGGCTGTTGTGTCCGGAGGGGAGATGGCTTCCTTCTGTCAAGGACAGAACAGAAGATTATTGCAATGCTAGGGACCCTGGAGGGAACAGGGATTCAAGACAGAATTAGAGGGGCTATGAGAAAAGTCAGAGTGTTCCTTGGCAGGGCCCGTCTCCCATTTTACAGAAAGAGCAAACGGAGTGTGAGGGGAGATCTGCTCCTACACACCTGGGCTCCCAGCGCCCGAAGCAGGGAGGTGAGGCTGCGCAGGCTGCTGATGGCTTTGTCCACATGCAGCTGCAGGGTCTCAGATGGCTGGGAGGAGTTGGCCAACAGGGCCTGACCCCGAAGGATGGCTTCTGAGAGCAGGGCCAGGCCCTGCCAGACTTCCAGGGCCTGCTGCTCAACCTAAAGGGAGCAGAGACTTGGAGTCAGCTGGCCCAAGCCAGCCCCTTCCTCATCCCTCTCAGCAGCCCCAAGCACAAAGCTGAGCAAACAACAGAAGGCATGCAAGAAGGTTTGTGGAATGAATGAATGAACAAACAAATGAATGAACATATTCCATTCAGTCCTCATCTTTGCTGCTCCATTTGTTCTCTGTCTCTATCATTTTCCCTCCCAACCTGTCAGGTTCTCAAAATGAGACTCCCCAAAAGCAAGGAAAAAATAAACTCACCTCCATCCTCTTCCAGGCGTAGAAATTAACCTTGGTGTCTGGGACCGTGATATTCTCACTGAAGTTGCAG
This sequence comes from Micronycteris hirsuta, assembly GCA_004026765.1. Classification (NCBI taxonomy): domain Eukaryota; kingdom Metazoa; phylum Chordata; class Mammalia; order Chiroptera; family Phyllostomidae; genus Micronycteris; species Micronycteris hirsuta. Next base: position 10,141 of record PVJI01018133.1, read on the forward strand.
CCTTCAGCACAGCCCATCTAAAAGCACAACCCCAGGGAGTCAGGCCCCCAGGGCTCCCAGCGTAGCCCACAGGCCATAGGCCCTCCAGCTTTGCCCCTTACCTAGCTCCCCGATGTGCATCAGGGGTTACCAGTTTCATCATTTTTACTGGGGCCTCTGGCTTCCCACCTCCAGCCCTGAACCAATTGCCAGGTGCCTGGATCTTGGAGCCCCCAGCCCCTGAGAGTGAACTCTGTGGAATGTCCTGGGGAAGGGGGCTCACCGTGACATTTTCGGCCTCCCGGGCCTCCAGGATGTACCTCTCCAGGACTCGGCTGTCACAGATGAGGCGTGGGGGGGCGCCCAAGACTGGGAGGCCCAGAGGAAGCAGCAGCAAGGACAGCAGGAGCAGCAGGGCAGGACATTCTAGAAAACAGAGCCAGACTCGGTGTGAGGCGGGAACAGGAGGAGAAGGGCTGGTTTGGAGGGGCAGACTCACGCATGCTGCCTGGGCCAGTGCTCCCAGCCCCAACCTTCCCAGCGCTCAGTTTCTGCCTCCTTTGCCTTCATTCAGTCCTGCTGCCGAGCGCACACCCCACCCCCCAGCTACCGGCTCCACTTGTTGGGGCCAAACTTCAATCCGGCTGTGACAGAGGCTTCGCCTCTCGCAGCCCCCGGCGGTTGCTCCAGGACCCAGGTATCAACTTCTTCCCAACCCGCACAGCAGCCCTCTTTCCACCGAACCCCCAAACCTCGTCCCCGTCTCCAGGTCACACTGCCTTTCCCGAGGACTCCCGAAGCACGTGGAGGCAGCCCCACCCCCTTGCCCTTCCGGGGTCCCTCGGCAAGTCGCGGGTCCTTGAACTCAGTCACCTCCGGGCCAACGGTCCCAGCGGTAAATCCCTTCTCAAACAGGGGCCGGGTCGGGAGCTCCCCGCGGGCCCGCACTCACCGCGCACCCCCATCTCCTCCGCGCCCCGCCTGGCCGCTCAGTGACCAGGGGCTCGCCCGGCGCCCGGGCCCCGAGCCCTCATCCTTGCAAGCTTGGTGCTCCACAGGCCGGAGGAGGGGGCCCCCGTCCAGGGGCTGCCGAGCCGAGGGTCGGGCCGAGCAAGCGCAGGACCCGCGTCCGGGAGGACGCACCGCGAGGCAGCTGGCCGGGGTTGGCCCGGGGACTGCGGCTGCGGCCGGGGGTCGGGGCTGTTATCAGCATGTGTGCGTGCGTGTGTGGGGGTGGGGAGGCTGTGTGCGTGAGGGGTCGCCCGAAGTGGGGGCCAGGAGGTCAGAGCCGGGGGCAGGACGCCTGGGTCGCAGGATCGCCGGGGCGGGAGCTGCGGCAGGCGAGGGTGCGGGGACACCGCTCTGCCCGCCGGACCCCGGAGGTGCAGCTGGGTGCGCACCAGTGGGATGGGCAGAGCGCCTTCGCCTGGTAGAGGACAGCCGCTCTGGGAAAGGCTCCTTGAGGGGCATCCGGGGCTTGGGTGGGGGCTCAGAGCTGGAAGTGCCTGGGTTCCTGCGAGGGCTCTGGATTTGGAAGCCGGGAAGGCGCTGGCAGGGGCCAGTCAGTTGCCTTCCTTTTCACAGTCCCTGTACTTGTCTGTCCTAAAACCAGTTGAGGAATTTGATGGGGGTGCACAGAGCAAGAGGTGTGGGCGTCTTCTCCCTCACAATCCTCACTTTCTAGGACCCTGAAAACCCAGAAATTGGACTTCTAGGGCACAAAACACATGGCACGCTGTTCAGGACATACATGCACCTCGCCACCTGTTCCTTTGTGACACAGGTCAGCCTGCGTGGCAGAATTCTCACGAACTCTGCAACAGAGCTCACTCCCAGAGTGGTGGCCGTTCGAATTTGCAGCTAAGCCTTTGTGGCTTCTAGGAAGCCCTGAGGCAGGGGAGCAAGCTCCCGAGAGCAGGAGACCAAGGCTGGCTGGCTTTCAAAAGTTGGAAAATGGCCTCAGCCCCTGAGCCTCAGTGTCCTCACCTGTCAAATGAGTGAGATGAAAGTACCAGTCCCCCCTCATGCGGGTTTCATAAGACAGCAGCCAAGTCCTACAAACACAGGTAGTTTTATATATTCCTTCGCTCCCTACCCAGTCCCCATGCTATTAGAGATATTGTATTCATGTGTTCAGTGCCTTCTCTGGGCAAGACACTTGACTACACACTTAGCAAGACAAAAAGATGTGTTGGGACCTAGCGCCTGTCTCCTGGATGGAGTCAGTAGCTTACCACGGAGATAAGATGTGTGCACAGGGCCAAGTGTGAGGGCTGCGGTGCCCAGAGCTGAGACGAAAGAGTTTGGAAGAGGGAGAGCCCCTCTAGCTGGAGAGGTCAAGGAAGCTTTGATGGAGAAGGTGACAGCTAGCTCAGCCCTGAAGGGCAGGCAGGATTTCGATGGGAAGTGAGGTGAGGTGGGTGTGAGAGGCCAGTTCACAAAGTGAAAGGAAGGTCAGGAGTGTAGGGTGTGGGAAGGAGAGGTGGAGATCAGGCCAGAGTGCTGGGTAAGGAGTGGGCAGGTTGTGAAGGGCCTTGAATGACACTCTGCAGAATCTGGCTTCTGTTTGGAAAGAGTGGGAAATGTTCATCCATTCATTCATTCAAGAAATATTTGTTTCTTCAAGAATTGAATATTCAGCCCGGCTGGTGTAGCTCAGTGGATTGAGCGAGGGCTGGGAACCAAAAGGTCCCGGTTCGATTCCCAGTCGGGGCACATGCCTGGGTTGCAGGCCAGGTCCCCGTGAGGGCCATGTGAGAGGCAACCATACATTGCTCTTTCTCCCTCCCTTCTCCTCTCTCTAAAAATAAATAAATAAATAAATAAATAAATAAATAGAATTGAATATTCATTCATTCATTCAAGAAATATATGTAAAAATAACTATTGGCCAGGGCATGGGGATGGAGCGGTGAATGAAACAGTCAAGTGTGCCCGCCCTGGTGGAGCTGATGTTTTAGTAGACAGGCAGAGGACAAACACAAATATGGATAAAAGAGAGGCAGTAAGTCCAAAGGCAGTAAGGACTGAGAACAGGCACAGGAGAGGGACCAGGAGTGTCAGAAAAGGTTGCGGTTTTGGATCAGGCAGGCAGGGATGCATGCTGAGAAGATGAGCTGAATGAAGACCTGAATGAGGTAAGGGCAGGGGAGACCAGGATTAAAGAGGGGTGCAGAAACATGGAGAGGTTGGTGTGTTTCCAGTGGCGGCAATGAGGGCCTGACTCTTTCCCACCCTGCTCACTGCCCTCAGCTCACCTCGAGCCTACCCTGGGAGCCCCCTCGAACCCGGTGTGCTGGCTGTCAGGCTGCACTCTCACTGTGCCCTCTAGCCCCGGTTTCCCTCTCAGCACCAGGCGGACTCCCGGCCCCTCTTGGCCCTCCGAGCCCAGTTCTGCTCCCTTCCCAGATCCCAGCTGTGAGATAAGCACATGCACACTCACGTCCACACACGTCCGCACATGTGTTCTGTCCCAAACCTCCCACCCCCAGGCTCTGCTCTCCCAGTCCCCTGACTCCTGCGTCACTGCCCTGACCTGACCATGAAGAGGGAACCAGGGACAGAAGAGGGGGGAGTGTAGACAGACTGAGGAGAGAGAGGAGAGGATGAACCTCTTGGGCTGTGGGACCTGCTCCTCCCTCCCCTCTGACAGCAAATTGTCAGAGGTCCCTGCCTTCTGAAAGGAAAGGAGATGGGCCATGAGCGCAGCCCGTACATAGATGCTGGGGCCCGCTGGATAGCGGTGGCGCTGGCTCATCTTCTGTGGCTTTTGGAGAGAAAGCTATGATTGCAGCTTGGGAGAGAGGGTAGAGGAAAGGATCTTGGTTCGGCCAACACCCACTCCCTAGATTGTGTAATCCTGTTAGGAGGGCAGAAGCTGGTTTGGAGGACCTCACCCCAGGCGCTCTTGGATACTGCCCAGCAGGGCCCACCTGTCTCTCCTTATCAGGGACCCTGAGGAACAGGAGGAAAATAGGAAGCCACCTGGGGCTCCCCATCCAATGTCCACTGGATAGTGCCCTCTCCATCTTCCTGCTTGTATTCCCCTGGCATGGTGCTGACCCAGTCCCAGGAACACTGAAGGGGCTCCTCACTGATCCCTCCAGTCAATCCCCACCCCTGCTGCTAGATTACCTTTCCAATTAGATAGCCTGCAATGGCTCCTGGTCGCCTCAGAACTAAGACCCTCCGTGTTCTGCCACCTACTTGGCCCTCCAACCTAGTCTCCCACTTTGCCCATTCCCACTCCCTTCATCGCACAAGCTCAGTTTGACAGCTTCCAGCTTCCTGCCCTTTGCTCACCCTGTGCCTTCCCTCCTACCACTCTCTTTCCCCTGCTCTTCAAAGACCAAACCTAAGCATTACCTCCTCTACGAAACCTTCCCTGATCCCCCAGCAGGAAGTTGTCTCCTTCCTCTGTGCTGCCATCCTTATACATCTTAGGTCTGTCACCGGTGGGTCCACCATGCACAGCTGTCAAGGTTGATACTACCCAGCTCCAGGGGGTGCCATTCATACAGACTCTGATGGCAATGGCACTCTCAGGAGCCGTGCAGGAAGGGAGCCCTGTTAATTAGAGAAGAGAACAAAGGACAGTGTATGACAGGTTCTTGTTCACTTTGGTGCTCACCAGGCACCCAGCATGTCTCCTGTTTATGACCATCACTTATATGTGGCTGGTGTCATGTAGTCCCTCCACTCCAGACACCTCAGCCAGAGACTGACCTAGTAGGGGAAGTAAGCCATTCATCCTGAGAGTGCTTGCTGGAGCCATGCCTGGACAACCTAGCTCTGGGATCTCTGGGGTTTGCGAGGCCTCTCTCCACTTCCTGTGCAAGCAGCCACTGAGGCAGGGGCTGAAAGGGACGGTTGCGACCAGAGGATAGCGGGGGTGGAGGAAGGCTCTGTTCCATGGATTCTTCAGGCAGCCAATTCAGATTGAAAATCCAAGGAGAAGCAGATTTACAGCACCCCTGAGCTGCCCCAGACCCCAGGCAGTACGAAGGCCGAGCAGCCTGGAGTTGGCTTGGGGATGGGGAGTGGGGGTGGGCTCTGGGCCTCTCCTACCCTGCTGTCCAAGCAGTTGCTTCTTGGCTTGGCTCAAGAGTTCAGCCAGTGGCCCAGAAGACCTTCTGTGCTGGGAAGTGAGGTGGCTGAGGACCTTGGAGGATGGGGTAGGAGGAAGGAGGGCTTCCTGGCCCTTGGGGAACTGGAAAGGGAGCAAGAATGTTGAAGAAGAAATTCCTGCTGGAGAAAGAAAGTCCTGTGGATAGATCAATTTGGACAAATCGAGGCAATGGCTGCTTTCCTGGCCACAAGTAGCCAGGAGAATCGGATCCAGCTTTCTGTTCTCAGCAAGCAGCTCTGTAACTTCACAGTCTAAAGGGGTTGTTTGGAGTCCAGATTGGTGGCCTGAGGTCTGCCACTTACTAGCACCCAACTTGTGACTTTATCTCTGAATTTTGTTTCTATAGAATGGGGAAGGTGAAAATGACAGCAGTATCTTCCCAGGGCTGTGGTGGGATTACGTAATTCCTGCCATAGGGTGATCATAGGGTGATGCTGTTATTCTTATGTTTTCTGCCTTGTTATCCCTGCTATTCTCACTTTGGAAGCCTGGAGACCAGACCCCCAGCATATTCTTTGGCCTTCCTCCAGCATCATCCACTGTTCCCTCTGGGGAGCTGGGCACAGGTTCATGGCACCTTGTGTCTGGTGTTGCAGCTGCCCCACCACACAGCTCACTGGCAAGTAGAGAAGAGCGGGGTGTGGACAGGTATCTCCGGGTGCCTGCATGGACTGCACTGGGGAGAGACTTGCTCCTGAACACAGCTGAGTGAAATGGCATCGCCGTGGGAGTTAGAGGTGGGTTCAGTCATAGATTATCAAGACAAGTGTCAAATGTAGTTTATTCAAAGTCTGGGGCCAACCAGGGTTTTCTTGCCCCAACAATGTGGGTCCCCAGAAAAGCCCAAAGCCCTTGGACTGAATGAGGCCTTTGCGCCCACCCTAGACAAGCACTGTGGGGCCACCTTCCTCAGCTGTCTCTTGAATCCCCCAAATACTTGAATCCTTGAAGCAGGGCTCCCAGAGCCCTGGTACCTCCACCTTGAGTTCCGGAAGCACTTCCCCCAGTTAGGTTTCTGTGAAAAGTGCCGGCCCACATTCTAGCATCTCTAGCTCCTATCACCCATCCTGTTTCAGAAGACAGAGCTGCCATATCGGCCAGAGTAACTTTCCTGTCCAAGCAAAAGCAAAATTAGAAAGTCCTAACTGCAATAACACACTACTGGCAATGTCAATGGGAGGGATGCTTTTCTCCCATGTAAGGCCTTTGCAGGTATACAATTGTGAATACAAAGTCTCTATTTGTTAATATGAGACTTGGGAACTTCATAAGGATTTTGCATGAACTCTACTGGGTGGTCCTTCCTACTTAGAGGGTTACAGGCCAAGATCTACTCAAGGGAAGTTTATTGCAGCCTTAGACATGCACTTAAACACCTCAATCTAGCGAATGTTTTCCAAAATCGTTCATGGTCCACCGAGAACCAGCAAATTGTAAGAACCTATTGTTTGATCCCGTGGTCATCCCTGGTCTGTACATAAGTGAGCCCTTTGGCTCATGCTGTCTGTCATGAACAAGCAAATAATTTCAGTGTTTCCAGGAAACAAGATTCATGGACTTGGAAGGGGTCGAGGTCTTATGAAAGGGAAGTTCCACCCTCTGCTTGCATATTTCCAGTGACAAGACATTTGATGTTTCTCAAGGGAGCAGAGGCTTGTTATAGATTGGACAGTGAGCTGTCTTCCTGTGCACCCATCCATCCATCAGGAATTTATTCATTATTGAACTGGGCAATGAAATCACTTCTCCTTGAGGTTATCTCACTAGTTAGATGACTAACTCTCCTGAGCACCCCACCTAGAGAGCAGAACAAAAGAACTGGATTTGTAAAAAATTAACTTTTTTCTTATTACAAAAACAATATATGATCATTGAAAAACTAGAAAACATTGCTAAACCAAAAAACATAAATTAAAAAGCACCCATAGGCCCTGGCTGGCGTAGCTCAGTGGATTGAGTGTGGGCTGGGAACCAAAGGGTCCCGGTTCGATCCCCAGTCAGGGCACATGCCTGGGTTGCAGGCCAGGTCCCCAGTGAGGGCCATGTGAGAGGCAACCATATATTGCTGTTTCTCTCCCTCTCTTTCACCCTCCCTTCCCCTCTCTCTAAAAAAAAATAAATAAATAAAATATTTTAATAAAAAATAAAATAAAAAGCACCCAAAATACCATTAGGAAGATGGAGTCTTAAGTGGTCATCTTCACCAGATTTCTTTCTTTGTGGCACTCCCTTGGCCTCACTTCAAATCTCTGTGCAGCTGGACAGCTGTTCCCAAAGGAACTACGTCCGACACATACTTCTAGTCCAACTTCTCCAATGGTTCAAGGGTGTGTGGAACACACCATTCAACTCCTGACCAAGCACCAGAAACTTACCTGGGACATAATGTAGGGATGTACCTAGAAGAATCATCAGCACATCCAAACAAGTTCATGTGTCCTGAGGGCCCTCTTCCCTTCCAAGCAAGCCACAATCAAAAGCCTGACAGAACTAATACCCCAGCCTTGCGATTCAAACACAAATCACCTTCCCCTCTCCTTATGTACATTAAGAGGCCCCAAACCATTTCTTTGCCAAAAGGCTCATACTAACCATAAAAGCCCTTAGAAATGCCAGGACAGTCTTTTGCAGATTGTCTTTTTAAGTCTAATTGTCCTGCTTCCTATCAGATCAATGGTTCATACCTCTCAGGGCAGGCCTGGTACCTAACACAAATCCCTCCAAGTATTGGGTGCTCAGTAATGGGATGAATGATGAGCAAATGTCTACACCCACCTCCAAGATAAGCATTTGAATTCTGGCCTGTGAGGATGTTTTTGTAGTAGGAGGTTATCATGCACTCATTGTGGGCACTGCAGCTGTTGAATAAAAAGAAGGGAGGGGAACTGCATTTGGACATACCTTCTGCCCCTACTCATTTCTCCGTTTCTCAAGTTTTGATGAAAGGCACTTCAGAGAGCCAGCAGAAGTTGGGGGGAGAGGGGTGAAGGAGGTGGCGGTAGAGAGAAGCAGCCCTCTTCTGGCCTCCTTACAACTGGGATGGAGTTTCTGCACCACGCACCAGGCCCGGACTCCAACAGGTACAGGAGTCTTCCCTACATGCCCCCACATACTCAAGGGTTAGCCCTCCAATGTCTAGGGGCTGTTTCTATAAACCTGCCACTGAGGGAAGCTGCACTGGCAAGCAGTGAAAGAACATGGAGTAGAAATAACAAACAAATAGGCTGGGAGATGTAGCTGCCAAAACAAACCAAATGCAGAAGGGCTGCCTGCCACCACCTCAGCTGGGCCCAGGCCAGGAGTACAGACACAAGAACACATACGTGCAGGGAGACACACAGTTCTATCCAGCTCCCTGCCGGTTCCTCTGCTACTGGAGGACTCCAGGGCAAGGGAGCCTCGCAGTCAAGGATGACAGGCGAATAGGAGGTAGGGGGGTATGCTAGGAATATCTCCCATCATATCTCCCCTCCTGCTTTCTAGCCACTGAGTGACCCTCCAGCCTCAGAACATGTCCTGCCATTCATGAATGCCCTTTGTGCATACCAACCTCTCTACCAGATGGGCCCTCTCCCTTCTTTTTTGCCTGGCAAACTCCTATTCATCCTCCAAAACCCAGGTCAAAGGTGAAACCATCTTGGACCCCACAAGAAAGTTAGCATTTCCTTCTCCACATTTCCATATCACGACTACTCTTACTTTTTTTTTTAAAATAAGTTTTACCAGCATTTTAAAGATTTTATTTATTTATTTTCAGAGAGAAAGGAGAAGGGAGGAAGAGCAATGTATGGTTGCCTCTCACATGGTCCTCACTGGGGACCTGGCCCGCAACCCAGGCATGTGCCCCGACTGGGAATTGAACTGGGACCCTCTGGTTCCCAGCCCGCGCTCAATCCACTGAGCTACACCAGCCAGGCTTACTTCTCTTATAACACACCTTCCTCATTCACAAAAACTGTTTCCACCTTCCAATTAAATGACGAACTACTGGAAGGCAGAGGCCATTTTATACTCACCTGTGTATTCCCAGGGCCCAACCCAGGCTTGGCTCACAGTGGGTACTCAGCACATGTTTACTTGTTTGAATGAAGCACTAACTCTTCTGTTAAGAGTCTGCTTTTCTGAGTTACTGGCAGTCACTCATCCAGCATCAAAGTCCTTCATCAATAGGAACACTCAAGCCAGAGGACTTTCAATACACGAGAAGCCTGATTTTCAAAACCCAAACCAAACTACCTTCAACAAACTAGAGCAAAATTCTGTTATTACCCTTTAAATCAGAGACTTTCAAACTTGTGATCTCAACCAAAGTAAAACACAATTTACATACCTGGTACACATGTGTATATGTAAACACAATGAAAAAGAGTGGCAACAAAACTGTTAAGTTGTACTTTTTTTACTTGCTTAAGTCTATGATCCAATACAATGATTTTAAGACTCACCACCCACTTTGATAAACATTGTTTTAGATGACTCGTTTGATAAACATGAGCTCAAACCTTTCTAAAAATACCCAAACACAAAGTATTTATTATCTGTGTGCCCAGTAATTCAGGAGGGAGGCTCTCCTTTCCCACTACAGCAGCCCAGGCAGAAGGGTTTCAAGGGCTCTGGACCATAGCTGCTTGGGCCCCCAGGACCAGGAAGCAAAGGAAGCCATGTCAGTTTCTATCACAGAGCCTGATACATTCTCAAACGAAAAGATACATTCTCTTTCCTGTGCCTGAGAACCTCTACCACAGCCCATGCTTCTGAGCATAAGACTCCCAGCTGTATTCAGCAGGTGAGAGGGTACACCTGAGAAATTTTGAGCCAAACGTTGGGTTGTCAGGCTTCTGCACTATAAGAACATTTATGGTACCATGTCCGTATTACAATCTACACCCTCTGTGAAGGCACTCAGGTCCCCCTCCTACACCTAAACACTCGTCAAGTTTCCTACTCTCCTTTTCAGGTATACACAGACTTTTTACACAGGGGACAGGCGGTGGCATTGGGGTGGGTGGGCACCAACAGAATTCGATACCTTTTATTGCCTAGAACAATGGCTGGTTACAGACCACAAAGATTCGGGAAGGCCCGTTGCTTGGGCCCAACAAGAGACACTCTCCCCCTCTCAATTCAGAGTCCTTTGGGCTATGAGACGACAGGCTTTTCCTTACGGCTCTGGTAGGAGGTCCATGACGTACTCAGTACAAGGAGAGTCATACCTGAGCCTAGCTGAGGGTGGGTGGATGAGGAGAGCCAGACTAATTTGATTACTTGGGTGTGACCCTGAAGACTCGGATGTGGATGGCCGAGTTGTTTCTGATGCGAGTCAGCGGCTCTTGTGTATCAGTCTCTGGTTCCAGCTCATCAACAAGCTCCACAGTGGAGGTATTGGCAGCCACCTGCAAAGACCCGAAGCTGCCTGCCTGAAGCTGTAGGGCAATATTGATTGCACGGTTGATGGCCAGGCCCAAGCCATGAATGTAGATCTCAGTGCATGCGTTCTGACCCCGCGACCCTCCGTCCAGCAGCTTCTGGCAGCGGGCCAGCTGGGCCTTAAAGTCAGTCTTCATATTAACATAAATGTCATTGGGCCTTCGGGGCAGACGGTGAGGCAACCGCTTCCGAAGGGTGTACTCCACTGGATCCAGCTCAGCCTCCATGGCCCCACGGTGCTCTCGGTTTTCTGCCATGCTGCGTGCCCTGGCACAGGAAAAAGACAAGATCAGTGGGTTAAGACGAGCGACTCCGCTTCTTTTGTTACCCCATTTCCTACCCAAAAGGTGTAGCCAGGAGGGGGCGTGCTCAACGCCTCTCTTCCCTTCTAGCCTCAGTCCCTGAGCATCACCTCAAGCTCCTGTATGTCCTCCACCACTTCTTAGTTCCCATTCTTTCATCACCTCGCCCCCAACCTCAGGCCCCTCCACCACCCCCTTTCCTGGTTCTTCTTCCACGCCTACTCCCTGCGGCCCACAGTAGCTTCCAAGTGCACACGGCCCTCTCCCCTACCAGGCCACTCACGCGTTGTGCCGACAGGCCCGAATAGAAGGCACAGCCCAGGACCGCCAGACCCCAAGAAGGGAAGTAAAGGGGAACTTAACAAAATAGCTAGGTAGCAGGCGACACCGTTTCTAAAAGGGCCGACAGTGCGCACGCGCACATGCACCCACACCCCTGTGTGAGACCCACCAATCACCTTCCGGGTATACTTTCTCCCCGCCCCTTTCCTGGAGACTGGAGGACACGCGCGAGGTGTTTAAATAACGCGAGGTTGGGGGGGAGGGGGAATGGGGCCTACCACGTGTACGCCCCGGAGGCGGGGCACAATGGCAGCGGCATTGTGGGGCGGGGGGTGGGGTTAAGGTGGATATTCTAGGGGCGGGGAAAATGTGGGTGAGGGTCCTGCAAAGATGGCAGGGAGAGCCCAGGGGAACGTGATCGAGAAGGAGACTGAGTATAAGTCCTGCATCCATCGCCGTTTCTCTGATCAGAGGCGGCGTGGTGGAGTGGGCAGAACTGACCTCCTGCCCAAAGTGGCTAGGTGTGGCCTTCGACGGAGGACAGCGTACCTTGACTCCCCTGCAGTTCATGGGGACCCATCCCTCTCCCCTACCTCTTCAAGGACTGACCCCAGGCCAGCCCGTGGGGACCCAAACTATAAGACCCAGGTTTCACAGCTTCCTGGGGATACGCTGAGCCCCCCCAAACCCCTCAACTATCACCCACCAGTGCTGCTGCTCCATCTACCTGGGGGCAGGGACGTGCGCCCCCTAGCGGGAGGACAAGGCAGAGCACGGATGGGGGAGTGGTTGTTCCTGGCTCCCTAAGGCCAATGGGAGAGGTTGACTGCCTGGGGTGGAGGTCCTCTACCCAGATTGGTGCAACCTCTGGAGAGTTAAATTAGGAAATGCCCTAGACCTGCCCTGGGGACCTCGAACTACTCTTCTTTATTTCCCATCTCTCAAATGGGGATAATTTCTGTCTTGCCATGGAGTTCTGAAGCCCAATATAACCTTGTAAACTGGAAGCCTAAACGTCAGTTGGCATTTTTATGGCCCCAAACCCCTCTGTAGTTGTCTTGGGTAGAGTCTAACCTCCTTTTACTAGAGGTTAGAAAGAAGTCAGGTTCCTGAGAACTCAGCACGATTTAAATTCCTTAGTTCTCCTTTTAGCTCCAGATTCTTTCATTAACCACAAGTTAGGCCACAGGGGTGTCAAACTCATTTTCAGTGGGGGCCACATCAGCCTCGTGGTTGCCTTCAAAGGGCAGAATGTAAGTTTAGAACTGTATAAATGTAACTACTCCTTAACTAGGGGCAAGGAGCTCAGCACTGCCGCCAGGTAGAAACAAGGTGCCAGGCCACATAAAACAAGGTGGAGGGCCAGATTTGGCCTGCAGGTCTTGCGTTTGCCGCTTGTGAGTTAGAGGTTGGGGTGGGGCAAGGGGGGAAGGTAGCAGGTGAGGATGAAAGGCTGGCTACCACCCTATTCTATTCTGCCTCAGAAGTGACATCTGAGATGAGTCTATTTTTACTTTTTAAAAGATTGTATTTATTTACTTTTAAAGATTTTTTTTTTAAATTTATTTACTTTCAGAGAGAGGAGAAGGGAGGGAGAAAGAGCAATGTACGGTTGCCTTTCACATGGCCCTCACTGGGGGCCTGGCCCGCAACCCAGGCATGTGCCCCGACTGGGAATCGAACCAGGACCCTCTGGTTCCCAGCCCGCGCTCAATCCACTGAGCTACACCAGCCGGGCAAAAGATTGTATTTATTTACTTTTAGAGAGAGGGGAAGGAAGAAAGAGAGGGTAACATTAACGTGCCAGAGATACATCAATCGGATGCCCCTTGCACAACCTAAACTAGAGACCTGGCCCACAACCAAGGCATGTGCCCTGACTGGGAATCAAACCGGTGACCTTTCTGTTCACAGATCAGCGCTAAATCCACTGAGCCACGCTAGCCAGGGCTATTTTTATTTTCATTTTTTATTTTAGAGAGAGAGGAAGGGAGAGAGAGAGAAACATGGATTTGTTGTTCTGTTTATTTATGCATTTATTCATTGATTCTTGTATGCGGGGGCAAAAGATCCCTGAAATTACCTTATGGTGGGCAGGGTCCTTGCAGTGCAGGCTTCTCCCGCTAGGTGTTCTAGGAACCCATATGAATCAATGTACCAGCTGGCATTGTTGTGAGAGGCTGCGTTCGACTTCAGTGAACTTTTTAAGGCCCTTTCAATATGTTTGCCCAGTTCATTATGGGGGATTTACGAGTGTACTACCCACACAGCACTGAGTGTTCAGCAGTTTTGACCAAAAAACGTCATGACCCCTGTACCCCGCCCTCCCTACTCACCCGATCTCACCCTAAGCAACATTTTTTGTTTCCTCAGATGAAAAAGTCCGCAAAGGAAAACGTTTTGCTGATGTGGAAGAACTGAAAGAAAAAATGGCAAAGCACTAAAAGGCACCAAAATCAATGAGTTCAAAAACTGTTGAACAGTGGAAAAAATATCTCAATAGGTGTATTGCATCAAATGGAGAGTACTTGGAAGGTGACTGGAGTTTAAACGTTTAAAAATAAATACATACGTTTTTATAAATAAATTCCAGGTTTTTTTGGTCCCTAACCAGAGATGGAACCTGCAACCTTGGGCATACTGGGAAGACGCTCTGAAACAGCTGCGCTACACAGCCAGGGCTGAGCTGGGTTTTAATGGATGAACAGTTCTTCCAGGAACCAAGAACTACTGTGGAACAACTGAACAGTACTTTTATTTATTTATTTTTTTATTTATTGACTTTAGTGAGAGAGAGAGAGACATAAATTTGTTGTTCCAATTATTTTACGCTTTCCTTGGTTGACTATTGTATGTGCCCTGATCGAGAATCGAACCCACAACCTTGGCATATGGGGATGATGCTCCAACCAACTGAGCTCCCTGCCCAGGGCTGAACAGTACTTTTAAAAGGAGGGGAGCATAATATAAGCTTTTACCTCAAGGAACTAGGGGGAAAAAGAGCAAAATAAAGCCAAAGCAAGAAGATGGAAGGAAATATATACATCAAAATGCAATGAAATTGAACACAGAAAGACAATAAAACTCAAACCAAAAGCTAATTCTTTGAAAACATAAATAAAACTGATCTAGCAAGACTGGCAAAAAAGAAAAGACAAGAGAAAGAAAACTCAAATTATGATTATTAGAAATGGAAGCAGCCCTGGGTGTGGCTTAGTGGATTGAGCGCCGGCCTGTGAACCAAAGGGTTGCCAGTTCAATTTCCAGTCAAGGCACATGCCTGGGTTGTGAGCCAGGCACCCAGTGGGGGGGCGCTCAGGAGGCAACCACACATTGATGTTTCTCCCCCTCTTCCCCTCCCTTCCCTCTCTAAAATAATTAAATTTTTAAAAATCTTAGAAGAAAAACAGAAATGAAAGCAGGTATAGCATTAAAGATACCGCACACTAAAAGACACTAAGAGTCGGCGGCCGTACCACCCTAAACACACCTGGTATCGTATGATCTAGGAAGTAAAAGATACTAAGAGAATAATAAAAACAACCCTACATACATAAATTTGACAACTTAAATGAGATGGACAAATTCCTAGACAAACACAAACAACCAAACTTACTCAAGGTGAAACAGATAACCTGAACAGTTTTATCTATTAAAGTAAGTAATAGTTTTTTTAAAAAAAAACCTTTAGAAAGAGAAATATCTAGGCCCAGGCGGTTTCATTGGTGAATTCTACCAGAAGAAGAAGTTAACAAAAATTCTATACGATCTGTATAGAATTTCTTTTCCAGAAAACAGATTAGGAAGGAATATTTCCCTACTAGTTTTATGAGGTCAAAACCAGACAAATACAAAAGAAGAAAACTACAGGCCGATATTTCTCATGAACAAAGATCCAAAATTCCTTGCAAAATGTTATCAAATTGAATCCAACAGTAGTCCCCCCTTTATCTACAGTTTCACTTTCCACAGTTTCAGTTATCCATGGTCAACTGCAGTCTGAAAATATGTGGAATATTCTAGAAATAATAAATTTTAAATTGTGCACCATTCTAAATGTGATTAAATCTCTTCTTCCTGCTCTCCAGGGATGTGACTCATCCCTTTGTCCAGCATATCTACCCTGTATCTACTACCCACCCATTAATCACTTAGAATCCATTTTCGTTATCAGATCAACTGTCGAGGTATGGCAGCACTTGTGTTCAAGTAACCCTTATTTTATCTGCAAGGTTTTTAAAAAATTTATTGGTTTTAGAGAGAGAGGGGGAGGGAGAGAGTGAGGAACATCAATTTGTTGTTCCACTTACATATTCATCACTGGGTGATTCTTGTATGTGCTCTGATTAGGGATCAAACCCGTAACCATGGCGTATTGGGATGATGCTCTAACCAACTCAGCGACTCAGCCAGAGCAGTACTGTAACCTTATTTTACTTAATGACTCCGAGAAGCAAGAGTAGTGAGGCTGGCAGCCCTGGCTGCGGTGGCTCAGTGGATTGGGCACTGGCCTGCGAACCGGAAGTTAGTAGGTTCTTTTCCCAAAGAAGCTACATGTCTGGATTGCCGCCGGCCAGGTCCCCAGTCGGAACTGCATGAAAGGCAACTGATCCAAGGAACTGCATGAGGCAAACGATCCATGTTTCTCTCTCACACATCAGTGTTTCTCTCCCACCCTTTCTCCCTCCCCCTGCCCTCTAAAAAAAAAAAAAAAAAAAAAAACAGTAGTGAGGCTGGCAATTCAGATATGCCAAAGAGAAGCCATAAACTTTTTCCTTTAAGGGAAAATGTATGTATGTATAAAAAACATAGTATATATACAGTTTGGTGCTATCTGTGGTTTCAGGTAACCACTGGGATCTTGGAATGTATCCCCGGCAGTTAAGCAGGAACTATTTTATATAAAAGAAATTATAAACCATGACCAAGTAGAACTGACTTCAAAGATGTTTCAATATAAGGAAGCCAATCAATATTATCTATCACATTAACAGTCTAAAGAAAAAGTTCACATGATTATATCAATTGATGCAGAAAAACTAACATAATTTGGCATCTATTTATGATATAAACTCTAAGCACAGAAAGAATAGAAGGAATTTCTTCAACCTAATAAAGAGCATCTATAAAAAACCTACAGCTACCATTATACTTAACAGTAAAAGACTGGTCATCTTTCTCTTAAAATCAGGAACAAGGCAAGAATGTCTTCTCTCATCACTTTTATTGTTGGAAGTCCAGTCAATGCAATAAGGCAAGAAAAGGATACAGACTAGAAAGGAACAAATAAAACTGCCCCTATGTGCATATGACATGACTATATACATAAAAAAATCCCAAAGAATCTACAAAAAGTCCCTTATAATTAATAAATGAGTTTAGCAAGTTTGCAGCATACAAGATTAACACACAAAAAATCAATTGTGCCCTGGCTGGTGTGGCTCAGTGGATTGAGTACCGGCCTATGAACCCAAACCAAAGGGTCCCGGTTCAGTTCCCAGTCGAGGCACATGCCTGGGTTGCAGGCCAGGTCCCCAATTTGGGGTCATGTGGGAGGTAACCAATCAATGTATCTCTAGCATATCGATGTTTCTCTCCCTCTCTCTCTCTCTCTCTCTTCCCCTCTCTAAAAATAAATAAATAAAATATTTTAAAAACTCAACTGTATTTCTACACACTGACAATAAATAACTGGAAACATTTAAAACACAATAATACCATTTACAATCACCCCAGAAATGGGGGGAGGTGGGAGAAATATTTACGTATAAGTCTAACAAAATATTTACAAAATTTGTATCCCCATAACTACAAATGCTGATTTAAAAAAATCAAATATCTAAGTAAATACAGAGTTATACCATGACTGTGTATTGGAAGATTCAACATAACAAAGATATCAATTCTCTCCAAATTGATCTCTAGCTTTAATACAATTCTTAAGAAAATTCCAGCAAGAATTTTTACAGATATAAACAAATTTAATGTAAAATTTTCAGGGGACAAGAAAATTTAAAGCAATTTTGAAAAAGAGAAGGTGGAATCACACTTCCTGATTTTAAGACTTACTATATAAACACAGTATTAAGACAGTGTGGTATATGCTAAGGGACAGACACAAAATCAATAAAACAGAACAAGAGAACCCAGAAATACATTCACATAAGTGCAGCCAGCTGATTTTTGACAATAGCGCAAAAGCAGTTGAGTGGGGAAAGAATGAATCTTTTCAGCAAGTGGTATTAAGACAATTGGAAATATAGGCAAAGAACTGAACCTCAGCCCTATGAAAAAATTAACACAAAATGGACGGTAGCTCTAAATATAAAATGTAAGCTATAAACCTTTCAGAAGAAAACATCTTTTTTTAAAATATTTTATTCATTTTTAGAGAGAGGGGAAGGGAAAGAGAGAGGGAGGGAAACATTAATGCCTCTTTAATGTCCCCTACTGGAGACCTGGCCCACAACCCAGACATGTGCCTTGACTAGGAATCCAACCAGCAACCCTTTGGTTTGCAGGCCAGCACTCAATCCAATGAGCCACACCAGCCAGGGCAGGAAAACATCTTGATGATGTAGGGTAACGTGAAAAGTTCTTAGACAACTCCAAAAGTAAAGCCATTAAAGAAAAAAGTTGATAAATTGTACTTCATCAAAATTAAAAGCTTTTACTCTGTGAAAGACCACAGTAATAAGAAAAAAGCCACAGACAGGGAGAAAATATTTGCAAATCATCTGACAAAGAACTTGTATCTAAAATAAAACTCAAGAGTTAGAAAACAACTCAATTAGAAAACAGGCAAAAGTCTTGAACAGACACTCTAGCAAAAGAGGGTATCAGGATGCTAAATAAACACATAAGATGTTCTATATCATTAGCCACTTAAAAACGCAAATTAAAACCATGATGACTTTTACACACCAATCAGAATATCCAAAATAAAAAATCTTGACAATACCAAGTGCTGACAAGAATGCTGAAAAACCTGGGAGGTGGGGATGGCTGGGGTAGGGGGGGGCAGTGGTGGGGAGTAAATGCAGGTAACTGTAACTGAACAACAATAAAATAATTAAGAAAAAAGAATGCTGAAAAACTGGATCTCTTACACATCTCTTGCGGGAATGTCAAATGATAACCACTTTGGAAAACACTCTGGCAGTTTCTTTAAAACTAAACATATACCCACCATATAACCCAGCAGCAATGCTCCAGAGCATCTGAAACCTGTATACAATGTTATCGATAGTAGGTTTATTTGTAATATTCCAAACTGGAAACAACCCAGGTGTCTCTCAGCAGCTGAATAAACTGTGGTACATCCACACCATGGAATACTACTCAGCAATGAAGGTAGGCTCAAGGAGTCCTATTAGATGCTTGAAATATTAGTTACATCATAGAATATTGTGCTAAGCAGCTTATAGTTTAGTGTGGAAGGCAAAAAAGATGTACAAGATGGCATGACCAGTGGAGATAATGTGCAGGATTTGGTGGACCCCCAAGGGGGAATAACCAACATGACCTTGAGGGAAGCAACGGCTACGCTGAGACAGAATGTCTAGCAGTGGGGCTCATATCCTGTGTAGTCCCTCCTGTTACAACGGAGAGGTCTAGAGGACTAAGTCCTGGGAGATAGAAGAGGAGGAACCCACAAAGGGCACATGATGACGAACCAGTGGATTCAGCAATGTGGGTCACTAGTGACTTAACAAGCAGTTACATTTGGCCAACCAAAGAACCCAGCCCATGGTAGAAACTAATTCTGAATGCAATAAATTAATTTTAAGGCCCATTTAGTCTGATAATTAAAAATAAGAACAGTTTGTGAACTATTATTACTCAAGTTGTGTGTCTTTGTCATGTTTAAAATAATATGTTTTCCCAACTTTGACATCTAGATAAATCTAAAGGTTCACAATTTAGGTGGGTGAAACGAAGCTCTGTAATAAACTGATTTGACACTAAGATGTTCCTTATCATTTTACATTTCACTGAAGGCAAACACCACAGAAGAATCTGCCATTAAGAAAAAAGGCAGAGCTTGGCTGTTTGGTCTTACTTGAGACCACCCTTTCATCTAGATTAATTATCTAACTAAATTTCTTTTTTTAGTTCAAAAGCTTGCAAGTTTAAAACAACACACACCAAGCCATTTTATGGCACAGCACCTGAATAAACAAAAATATTTTAGGTCCAAGTGATTTGTAATTTTTTTTCTTCAGTGCTGCACGGGAGATTGATATAGTTTCCGTTCTCAAAGAGGGCGTTTATAGAATTCATTTCCATCCTGTCAGCAGCAGCAGCAAGGATCCCACTTGACAGCTAGGGGACAGGACTTGCCCAGGGTCACAAGCTGGTACACAGGGAACTATGGTCCATCATTCCAATGTTCCTCCCTGGAGTCCAGCCTTGCTCTCCTTGACTCACTGAATCAACTGGGTGCTACTTTCGGATCAAAAACATTTTCATGGTCGCATTCAAGGCCCTTAACTGAAATTTCACTTCCCTTCTCTTCCAACTAGCAAACCAGGTCCTCTTCTCCCATGAGTCAGCATGGCCATTATTCTCAAGGGGATGCCCACGTTTTCTAAATCCACCTAAATTTTGCCCGTCCCTCAAGCTCAGCACAAGCCATCACTGTCTCCAATTGCTCCCAGTCCACAGAGGTCCCCTCCCATCCTTTGCCCCTGTATCATTTCTTCACCTAATTTACAATTTCACATTTGCTAATTAGTCATTAAAACATGCTAATTATTCAGAGGTTAGGCTGCTAGTAACTTCCAACCACCCAGAGCACAATCTAGCAAAGGTAAAAAAAAAAAAAAAAAGCAACAACAAAAGCTTTCGAGTAAGAAAAAAACAGCTGTCATAAGCATATTCTAGGAGACTTCTGACTCAAGATTGGATTCTGTTGATCCATTTTCATTCAGTGTTAATCTGAATATTGTGGACCCTGTGTAACCAAAAGCCCCTATTAGCTAACATTTGTGCAGCGCCTGCCCTGAGCCAAGCACTCTGTTAAGTGCTCTACCATACAATCCAAAGGAAAGAGATTAATTAATTTGCCCAAGGCCACAGTTGGTAATGGATGGAACCAGCACAGGAGCCCTTGCTTTTAAATAATTACATTTTCCAGCCAGTGAGCAAGCAGCTTGATTGACAAGAGAGGCAGGAATCTTGTCTGCAAGAAAGTCAAAGAAACTGAAGAAAAAAAAAAAAAAAAAGACAGTGGAACTACAAGTGCTTAAGAAATCCGGAGGGTACTAGGTGGGGGAACAAAAGGCCTTGCTGGTTGCTCCTAAGGCCCCCACTCTGTTGTGACACAACTTGACTGAATTTACTTTTCCTTGTCTTGAGAAGGGTCATTTTGTACTTGGTAACAGCTGTTTTAGAAAGCTGAGTAGTAGAGCATACATTCTGGAATGACTTCTCCCAAAAATGGTGAAAACACACCAGGTTTATTCATCCTAAAAGGTTCAGGGATTAGTAAATCATTCCTGAAAACCTTTTTTCAAACAAAGACGTGTGAATCTACGTCTTACATTTGCATAGTAGTTCACCTCTTTTCAAAGCCTTTCACATTCAGTTATTTTAATTCTTTCAGCACTCCAGGAAGGGAGTGGAGTGGGGGCCGGATGAGGCAGAGAACATTAACTCCTAATTACTACAAAAAGAGAGAGTCAAATCTTAGTGGCGGAGCCAGATAAAGCCCAGGTCTCACCAGCCTCGCACAGTTTCTAGATCATTAGGTTCCTCACTTATTGCACATATCCTAGGACATCTGATACACGCACCTCCACATTGTTTATGGTCTCTTTCAACACAGAAGGACTTCCTGGAGGAAGCTGATTGATCAGAAGCCAGCGATGCCACTAGCAGCGGCCTCCGTCTCGACGGTCGCACCTCGTGTCGGAGGGCAGTCGGGGAGTATCCCGGGGTCACCCCCCCCCAAAGCCCTGACCGTAGCGTGCCCTGCGTCCCAAGACGAGCCGGGCTCCCGGGTCACGTGCCGGGGGTGGGGGCGTTGGGGACGGCGGGCGTCCAGGCCGCGCCGGTGGGGCACGAGGGGTGCAGGAGCGGTCGTGTGGGTCGGGGCCGGCCGGAGCCAGCGGGAGCAGCGGAGGGAGGCGGCGGCGGTGGCGAAGGGGCGGCCCTGCGTCCGCGTCACGTGGTGCGAGGCGGGCAGCCATCTTGCTACAAACACAAACAGAGAGGAGCGGCCGCCGCGGGAGCGCCAGCGCCCCTTCCCCTGCCGCCCCCGCCGCCCCCGGCCCGCCGCGCGCCGCCAGCCCGCCGCCCGCCAGCCGCCGCCCACGCCCTGTGACCGGAATCTCGCGCCGCCTGCCAGCCGTGGTAAGCGCTCGGTGGCCCCGCCGCCCCCGGCCCGCAGCCGGGCCCGGGGCAGGCCCGCCCCCGACGCCGAGACGGCCGCGCCGAGCCTGCAAGAGCTAGAGCGAGGGCCACCGGCACGGACCTCCTCTGGCTCCCTCCGAGGCCGCTGCCTCCCGGTTGCCGTCTTCGGGCCCTGGGGTCGGCCCCTCCCCCGGTGCGGCCTCCAGTGCCGCTGTCCCTCCCGGGGGGCGGCCGCCCTCGCCCCACGCACCTGGCGCCCCTCCCTGAAGGGCACGCCGTCCTCCCGGCCGGCCCGCCTCCTTCCCACCCCCGCGCTCCTAACGGTCGTGCTCCGATCCCTCTGAAACCCGGCCAGGGTTCCCATGTCTCCCCCCTGCCAGCATCCTCCACCAGGTCCGCTCGGGGACCCAGGATCCGAGTGCCCAGCGCTCCCAGGAGATTCCTCAACCTGCCTCTGGGTTCCTGTTGGAATTAGCTGGGCCCTGCGTGTCTTAAAGTCCATCATTGCATGACTTTGGCAAACGTGGAAGCCTTTCCCCATAACCGGAGCACCTCTGCTGGGTCTTCACCTGAATCTACTTTGAGCTAACAACACTAGTGCTTGGTCATCGGGGTCTCCCTCCCGGTTGCCTGGCAGTGTTAAACACGTCTTTTTCTGTTGCCAGGCTGGGCCCTTTCTGGTCCATCTCCCCTGATGCAGCACCTCCTCCGCTAGGCTCTCTCACACTTTGCACCCCACCCCACCCCCCGCAAGTTAACTTTAAGGAGATCCTTATATCACACGTCTTACCCAGTCATTACTGGAATTCCCAGTAAACTTCCAGGTCTGGTTCATCACAACGCCGGCCCTAGGAGATGCCAAATCAATACTTGTTGGCTGGTTCTTTTCCTCCGGCCACCCAGGTCTTATTCCGCTCCTGCTTCTCGTGCTGTTTTTCCAAAGGTCATCAGCCTTTACACATCCTCTCTGCTGCTTAGAGTTCACGTGCCAGTTGCAACTTAGCTCCCCACCAACAGCCCCCAACTTGCCTCTGCAATATAAGTACCATGGGTACCAACCGGCGGGTCCCCTTTGCCGCTCACAGTGTGTGGGGGAGTTTGCTTTATGGTTCCTTCATCTGTTCTGTTTCCTGTGCAGTCCCAGGCCACCTACCCTCCCTCTAGCTCCAGTTTTATTTTCTACATTGTAGGTCTAGCATGCCTTTGGGAAAGGTTGGGGCAGAGCTGGACTTTGTGTTGCTGCCACGGCCTGTAGACCAGGTACCATATGGTGATTACAGTTAAGTGAGTTGTGTTCTTAGACCCCTGGCCTGGCTTTTTCCGCCAGTAGATGTGTTAATATTGTGTGTGATGTGATGGATTAAAGGACCCCATGTCGCCCTTGCTTTGATGTCTGTGGTTGGAGTTTACAGTAGGAAAAGTAGCCCACCTTAGAGCAGAGAAGGTGAGAAAAGGCAGCTTTATGAAGGACTTTAAAAATCTAACAAGAAGTTTAAAATGGCTTAAAACTCACAAAGTATGTTTGAGAGTTTGGAGTGGTTCCTGCTGCTTGCATGCCCCTTCTCCAGTCTGAATAGAGTGTCTAGAGACCTCTCGGTACCCTGCTGGGGCAGCTGCAGCCTCTCTTCCTTGTTTTCCCTGGCTGGAGCCCAAGACTGGGCAAGTGGGCAGAAGGGATCAAATGAGTTAAAGTATGGAAGTGCTTTGAAAACTGTTAGCTAGTAGACAGGCTGGGGAGCAGCATTTGTCAGGATGGCTCAGAGTAGAGAGCTGGGGTAGCTGACCAACAGAGAGGATTCAGCTTGCACCGCTTTTTAAGCCTCTGAGTTCTCATTTACCGTGCAGGGAGAATCTTTCCATCCTGGGAAAGGGCCGAGTCACCTCCAACAGGTTTGGGGCTGGGCAGTTGCTCAAATGTTGGGAAATTTAGTGTTCTGCTTCTGTTAATAGTGATACCTTTCTGTGCCAAGGCATATTGCTCTGGATTGGGGCTAATTTTAGGGGTGATGGAATGAGGAAATAGTGTTCTTAAGTTAGTGTGTACTGGGACCACCTATTCTCTGGATCTTTATCTTCTCCCTTGAGTTCCGAACCCCAGGGAACAGGCTCCCCTCCTATTCCTTCAAACCTGTTGGGAGCACCCAGGACCAGTGTGCGTCCTCTCCCCTTTACTCCAGCAGGGGGCAGCCTTTTAATAGCAATAATTCAGATGCCAGTAGAGTGAGGAAACACTGAGGCCTGATTAAAAGGAGCTGGTAGATGAGGTAGGCAGATGCTGAGGACAGGACAAGGGGTAGGGGCTAAGCTAGAATGAGC
>PVJI01018134.1:0-34044 GCA_004026765.1 Micronycteris hirsuta
AGATAAAGTATCTTTAAAGGTCCTCCCCAAGTTTATTGTCTTTATGTAAGTCTTTGGTTAGTCCAAATTAATCTTGTCTTGAGAATTCAAATATCAATGAGATATTTCTATAAATTAAAAAAATTAACACAAAAATTTGAAGTTATATACAACATCTAGGATACTTATATATGTTCACAATTCTGCAAAATGTACAAATAAAATAAATAAATTATAAAATTATTCTTTAAATATTATAGAAATTTATAATTTTATAATTAAATTTTGTAATTTATTTAAATAAATTATAAAATTATTCTTTAAATAAAACTTGAGTTCTGCTTACATTTTTAGGAAACCATTACCTCAGTGATGTCAACAATTATCACTGAGAGATCCATCAAGTATCTGCTTCAGAACATGGCTTATTTTCAGAAAATGCCTCATATAGACATTAATGTCCATATGTCTCAGTGTGGTATGTTTTAAGTGATTGTTGTTTAAATTTCTGTTGTAGATGTCTTAGGGTCTCTGAATTGTTCTTTTAATAAATAAAGAGAAATAAAGCAAACACTTACCATCTGGCATCCTTATTCTGTTGATCCATCTCCCAAGTATAGCATAAAATTAAAATATAGCATGCCAAAATTAAGGGCAAAGGGAAGAAAAAAGTCACTACTGTCAAATAAAGTGTGTACCTGTAAAATGAGAGAGACAGTAGACACAACTTTATATTCACAATGCTAGGAACTGGTTTTTACAGTTTATGAAGCATGGTTCTCTGATTTTTCAGGGCCCAGGATAAAAGTCCTTGGGGGAAAAGTTAAGGATCTTTGGGTGCTTTCCCGTGGAGAAG
Organism: Micronycteris hirsuta; assembly: GCA_004026765.1. Lineage (NCBI taxonomy): Eukaryota > Metazoa > Chordata > Mammalia > Chiroptera > Phyllostomidae > Micronycteris > Micronycteris hirsuta. Next base: position 836 of record PVJI01018134.1, read on the forward strand.
TCCTGCTCCTCATTGCTCACTGACAATGATGCTTACCTCTTCTGTGGCCACGGCCAGCACTACTGAGCACAGAACAGGTAAGGATACTTATTATTATCATTATCTTTAGTGTTATTAGCAACAATAGGCAACAGCATTTATTATAGAGTATGCACTGATCAGGATGCTTTACATTTTTAACCCATTGAATCTGTGCAACCTCACGATTACAATGTCATTAATATCCTCATATTACAGACGAAAAAACTAAGGCACAGAGGGGTTAAGTTCTTGCCCAAGTTTAGCCAGCTAGTAAGTGTCGAGGGGATTTCGTCCCAGCCGAAACCCGTGGGTGACCATGACATGATGCGTGTATGAATCTCATACCGTGACACGCGGGGAAAGAGAGACCGGGGCCACGTGGCTGGGATTCCTCCCATCTCAGGAAAAAGCCCCATGGCTTGCCCAGCCAGGGTTTTTACTAGGGGCATTAGCACACGTTTACATTGGATTGATTATTCATGGGATTAAGCAGAACAGGGGTAAGATTACTCACAGCAGGGCATCAGGATGTAAATTCAGGTCCGGTGGCAGGCAGGACCAGGTTAATGTAATATGTAGGGTTCAGCAAGCCAGAATTTTTTAAGATATATCTTTGCCAAATTCCTATTAGAGAATTCCCATTCCACAGACATGATCCACACTTGCTTACACGGGAATCACATGGAGCTGTGCTCAAAACGTGTAAATTCTCAGAACATGCGTGTTGAAATCACTGCCACAAGTAAGTGGCAGAGGGGGGGATTTGAACCCAGATGGACAGTTGAACTGTACAGCCCATATTGGTAGTCAGGACTCAAGATCACCTCTCAAAAGGCCTGTTGTAAAACCAACCAGTCTTTCCTCAGTGCTTTGCCAGGAAAAACTCTCAGGTGAGCTAATTCCAGTTCTGCACAGATGCCAGGTGTCTTTCTTCCTGGTATTGGTGAAAAAAGGCAGCCCAGAGTGGGTTGGAGTGGACAGAGGCAGAGAGAGGGAGAGAGAGCTCCTGGAACAAGAGGGATCCTGAAGGCAACACAGAAGTTCCAGTCTCAGTTCACCATTAGGATTAAAGTCTAGGAGGAGCAACAAAGGCCGAAACCTCAGAAGATGCTTTATGATAACTAACCAAAAATAGCAGAGCAGCTGTCAGTGCAAAATAGTTAATCTCATTTTTTTTTTTTGACACAGGCCAAAGCCCTATAGTCAGATAGTGAGCCTCAGGTTGTGTTCTTTTAGATAGGTTGAGGTCCATATTAATCTATCAGTGCCAGTGATTAATATTGTTTAACCTTTAGATTGGCTGATGGTTTATGTCTGTGTGTGCAGCCAATGTTGGTGGGAGAAATAACAAATAAATGATCAATCCTGTGTCACACTCCTTTCGAGCTTGCTATTACTGGATTTGTGGCCTGGCAGGTCCTCAATCTCCACTCCCTGGGGCTGTGTCTATGCAGAAATGACTCCTTATTTGAAAGTGGTGGATGGGACAAGGAATCTACCAGATTGACTTAAGATGTATGGATGTATGTAAAAAACACCTAGCACAGTACCTTGCACTTAGCAGGTGAACAAAAATTTTTTAGTCATAGACTTCAATGCTATGTTCAAAATTTCAAGTAGAGAATTTTTGACTTAATTTTTCTTTTCAAATTAAAATATTGAGAAATGCCTGTGTTGATGGCTGCATTAGTTATCTAGAGCTGCTGTAACAAATTGTCACAAACTAGATGGCTTAAAAAACAGAAGAAATGTATTTCCTCACAGAACTGGAGGCCAGAAGTTTGAAATCAGGTGTCGGCAGGGTTGGTTCCTTCAGAAGGCTCTGAGGGAGAATCGGCTCCATGCCTCTTACCTAGCCTTTGGTGGTTTCTGGCAAAATCCTTGGTGTTGCTTGGCTTGTAGACGCATTCCCCCAGTCTGTGCCTCTGTCTTCACAGGTGTTCTCCTCTCTGTGTGTCTTTTCAAATCTCCCTGTCCTTTCAGTATACCAGTCACTGGGGGCCCACCTTAATCCAGTATGACTTCATCATAACCTGACATATCTGCAAGGACCCTATTTCTTTTTCTTAATATATTTTATGGATTATGCTATTACAGTTGTCCCATTTCCCCCCCTTTATTCCCCTCCACCCTGCACCTCTTACTCCCTGTCCTTTAGTTTTTGTCCATGGGTCATACACATAAGTTCTTGGCTTCTACATTTCCAATACTATTCTTAACCTCCCCCTGTCTTTTTATACCTACCATTTATGCTACTTATTCTCTGTACTTTTTCTCCGTCTCTCCTCCTCCAATTCCCCTGTTGATATCTCCCCATGTCTTATATAAATCCCTTTAACATTTCATATAATAAAGGCTGGGTGATGATGAACTCCTTGAACTTGACCTTATCTGAGAAGCACTTTATCTGTCCTTCCATTCTAAATGAAAGTTTTGCTGGATAGAGTATACTTGGATGTAGGTCCTTGCCTTTCATGACTTGGTATACTTCTTTCCAGCCCCCTCTTGCTTGAAAGGTCTCTTTTGAGAAATCAGCTGACAGTCTTATGGGAACTCCTTTGTAGGTAACTGTCCTCTTTTCTCTTGTTGCTTCTAAGATTCTCTCCTTATTTTTAATCTTGGGTAATGTCATTATGATGTGCCTTGGTGTGTTCCTCTTTGGGTCCAACTTCTTTGGGACTCTCTGAGCTTCCTGGACTTCCTGGAAGTCTATTTCCTTCACCAGATTGGGGAAGTTTTCCTTCATTATTTTTTCAAATAAGTTTTCAATCCCTTGGTCTTCCTCTTCTCCTTCTAGTACCTCTATAATTCAGATGTTAGAATGTTTAAAGATGTCCTGGAGTTTCCTAAGCCTCTCCTCATTTTTTTGAATTCTTGTTTCTTCATTCTTTTCTGGTTGAATGCTTTTTTCTTCCTTCTGGTCCACACTGTTGACTTGAGTCGCAGTTTCCTTTCCATCACTATTGGTTCCCTGTATATTTCCCCTTATTTCTCTTAGCATATTCTTCATTTTTTCATCTAATTTGTGACCAAATTCAACCAATCCTGTGAGCATCCTGATTACCAGTGTTTTGAACTGTGTATCTAATATGTTGGCTATTTCTTCATGGCTTAGTTGTATTTTTTCTGGAGTTTTGATCTCTTCTTTCATTTGGGCCATTTCCAACCCCCCCCACCCCAGCCCGTGCACCTGTTATGTATAAGGGCGGAGCCTTAGGTGTTCACCAGGGCGCAGCAACCCGTGTTGCTGTGTTGCGATGCTGCCTGGGGGGCGGGGCCTGAGAGGGAACAATGGTGTTTGCTCCATTCTCTGCCGGTGTTCAGTCACTTCCCCTGCTACCCACAAGCAAATTGGGCCCATCTGTGCTGATTCCTGGGTGGGTGGGCTTGTGCAGTTCTAAGTCCCTCTGGGTGTCTCCAGTGAACTCTCCTGTGGGGTTGGGAGTTCCCCTCGCTGGCGCCTAGACCCCCACAGGTGTTTTCAGTTGGTGGTTTGAGGCTTTATTGCTCCGCTTCGGCGGAGCCTTGGGTTGCAAAGTCTGCTCCGCTCCCCAGCTTTCTCTCCCGGTTTATATGCTCAGGAATGAGGGACCACCTGGTCCACCAGTCTCAGCCCCGGTGGGTCCAGGTCGGCCCGCCTCAGGCTTCTCTGGGTGCATTCGCTGTGGGCCTCTCCGGGCAGCTGCAGCATTGCCCCCACCGCTCCACAAACTGCTGTCTCGTTGGGTGCTCTTCTCCCAGCTCCACCCTGCCTACCAGTCTGGATGAACGTGTCTTCTTTAACTTCTTGGTTGTTGGACTTCCATGCAGTTCGATTTCTTGTCAGTTCTGGTTGTTTTTTGTTTTTAAATTGTTATTTTCCCTCTTTTGGTTGTGTGAGGAGGCACAGTGTGTCTACCTACACCTCCATCTTGTCCAGAAGTCCTGTAGGACCCTATTTCTAAATAAGGTCACATTCATAGGTACTGAGAGTAAGGACTTGAATATATTCTTGGTGGCAGGAACACAATTCAGCCAAACTCCAATTGCATATTGGTAATGTTTGTGTCTCGGTAACTGGTAATTTCAAGATGCTTTTTGAAATTCTGTCTCTCCCTGATTGCTGCGTCCAGCTGCCAGGGATCATTAAAATCCTTATTTATGTATATTTGTACCCACTGAGGTTACATGATTGAATTCATAATCTTTTTCTAAAGGTGACCCTCTCCTCAAAATTAAATGGTCAACTTGACTGTGGAAGGCAGACAACTAAGCAGAGAGACTGTTCAGAAGAGGGGTCCCCAAGGACATTCCACATGGCATATAGACAAGGAGGATGAAGCACTTCATAACTTAATTCAACTCGATTTTTCTAAAGTTGTAACAACCTACCAGAGTACATCATCAGGGGATGTTAAATCAAAAGCACAACTCTCCACACCATCTTTAAATTTGATGACCTTTGAGTAGATCCAGACAGGCAACACCAGAATAAAGGAAGTTGCCCAGAGGCCCAAATTGATGCGGATGGTCTTGTACCTCGTTCTCCAACTTGCAAGTCGAAACGGTTGGACAAGAGCCAAGTACCTGCAAAGCCAGTTAAAAGTGGTTTGGAAACAATCAATAAAAGCACTGAGCTCCAAGGATGAATAGTACATGACAAGAGTAAATTATTAGTATTTTTATCCTCCCTGAAGCACACCTCTATCAGAACTATATTTTTTAAGAGCTGGCTGTTACCTGGAGAGAAAACAACTCTTGACCCTGTGAGTCTGAATAAACCACTCACTGAAATAGCTGTCACTTCCACGAATACACTGATGATGGTAACATTCTGCCCTGCAAACTCTTTCTTTAGAAAGGTGCTTCCCTTGTAGATGAAGCTCTGTAAAACTTAGTCTCTAAACAGGGATTTCCTCCAGGAAGCGGGGGTCCCCTGCTTGTAGGATTTATTGATGTACAGGCAGGGAAGGGGAAATTGCATGGGTTGGTAGGAGGCTCTCCCAGCAGGGTGCGGTTCAGGCCCAGTGGGACAGGCATCTTGCTCAGATGGCTTTCCAGTAGGGTCCCCAGGCTGTTGGGGGTTCAGTTCAGACAATTCACGGCCAGGATAAACAAATGCGACTAGTGTAGACAATGAAAATTCCTCAGGGAACTTAGGCTGGGGGCCAGAAGGGGAAATGGGCTAATTTCATGCAGAAGTATTTTTTGCTTCTTTTTCTTTTCTATTTTTGATCCAGAAAAAAAAGGATAATCATTAATCAAACTTGAAATCCTGACATATCCAACACATTTGGTTCTCCAGCATATCCATGAAGAATTTTTCAGAGCCAACTAAAAGTTAAAGGATGAAACAGAGAATTCAGACCCAGAAGGAAGAATGTTTGAAAAAGCAGTTTTTCTGAGGATGGGAGTTGGATTGTAAGAGGTTCACAGAAGAGGTACAATGACAGGAAAAGCCAGTGCTCTCCTTTATTCCCCATGCAGGGATGAAACGGGTTTTATCATCTCCAAGAATGGGATTATGATTGGTAAGGCCCGCACTTCCCGTTGCTTTTCTGCAGTGGTCCAGCCTGTGCAGGGCTTTCTCCCTAATGTTGGAGCACTGGCAAGCTCACCAGCTTTATTCAACATACTGTCAGCATCGCCTCCATCAGGTCAATGAACCAGACCTACTCAGGACATTGATTAACAAGTGTGATGTTAGTTACAAATTGAGAAGCACACTCTGTATTTGGAGAATTCTTTTGCAGAAAAGCAGCAGGATATAAAAAATGCATTAACATTGTCTGAATAACAATCCAGTGACTGATTTATATGAACCTTGCTATTCCTTTGTTTATCCACCTGAAGAACCCCACCTCAAATGCCCACTGGGAGGGTAAAAGACTCAGAGCTGAGGAAGAAGCCCTGGATGGACCCAGGGAGATTTAACACAGCCTCAAGACTGACAGTCATGCGCTCATCAATATTTTTTGAGCACCCACTTGCCAAGCACTGTTACACAGATACTTGGGGTATATTAGTGATCGAAGGCCATGCCTTCGTGGAATTTACATTTGAGTGGTAGGGGAGCTGGGCAACAAACAATACACACTCACTTATACACAACGTAGATTAGACTATGCAATAGAGTTGAAGCAAGGGAAATCAGAGCAAGAGGATCAAATGTGCTAGTTTGGGGTTGAGGTTGGGTTTGGGGTGGGAAGATAGATAGAGATTTTAAGTGGGTTGTTCTCTGAGACAATTTCTGTTGTGTGGAAAAGGAGTGAGCAGATTTACTTCAGTTCTCAGCTCTGCCACTGCCTCTCTGAGCCTTTAGCAAATACCCTCACTTCTCGGAGTCTCATCTTCTTTATTGCAAGATTGATGGGGGGACATTATTTTAGTTTCCAACTTTTCGTGATTTTGAGATTCTTTTTTATTGCAGTGAATTATAAATAAAACAGGTCAAAAAGAATGATTAGTAAAAAGAAGGTCTTAGTGTTTTAAGCTTTCCATGAAAAATAGACTTCTGTGAAAGTTGGCACAAAAATTCTTAAGTAATCAGTTCCATAACAAAACAAGCAAAGGAAGAGGAGCCTTGGTGTTACCAAGCAGCACTGACGTTGATTAAAGTGGGATGAAGCTGGAGAGGTGCAGGCATCTCCGATTTATGTTAAGATATTTCAGAGTCTCTTCACTTACCTGTCCACACTCATTACAGCCATGATGGCGCTACAGGCGAACTGGTTGCAGGTACCCAGGGATGTAATGATGCTGCAGAGAGGGCCCCCCAAAACCCACTCTCCTCCCTGGGCCCACTGGTGGATGAGAAAAGGCATTCCAGTGATGTGGACCAGATCAGCCACAGCCAGGTTGCAGATATAAATGTCAGGGATAGTTTTTTTCCTTGACCTGAAAGAAATGTATGGAAACTGAAAACTGACATTGAATATATGCACCTTCTTTGATTTACGTCACTTGTTACAAATTTTCAGTTGCCAAAAGAGATTTTAAAAGTTAAAGGAAAACCTACACAAATGCACATATGAATGAGTTCCTAGTCTTGTGTATATTTGAACATTTTGAACTATATATCTGATACCTAACTGTGGTGGTTTAAAAATGTATTCTTTGATACATTCTTTCAAAAGATGGAGCTTAATTCCCTTCCTTTGAGCTTGTGTTGAACTTAGTAACTCATTAAAAATTTTTTTTTCTTTTATTGATTCTAGAGAGAGGGGAAAGGAGGGAGAAAGAGATGGAGAGAAATATTGACGTGAGAGAGAAACATTGATTGGTTGTCTCTTAAATGTGCCCTGACTGGGGATGGAACCCACAACCCCAGGCATGTGCTCTGGCTGGGAATTGAACCCGCTACTTTTTGGTTTGCAGGATGATGCCCAACAAACTGAGCCACACCAGCCAGGGCAGTAACTCATTTTTAACAAATGACGGTGTGTGACATTTGAAATTAGCACATAAAAGCATTGTGGAGTTTTCTCCTTACTGTCTCTTGGATCATATTCTCTGGGGAAGCCAGCAGCTGTCTTGTGAGAATACTTAAGTAAGTCTATGAGGAGGTCCCCACGGAGGGGAGCTGAGGCCTTCCAGGTAAATGAGTGAACTACCTTGAAAGTCGGAGTTCCAGCCCCAGCGAGATGGCTGTCATCCTGCAGGACAGCTGACTATGGCTTTATGAGAGACCCTGAGCTGGAATCACCCAGCTAGCTGCTGCCTGGCCTCTTGACCTTTGAAACTGTGAGATAATAAATGTTCATTTTAAGCCACTAAGTTTTGGGGTAATTTCTACATAGCCACAAACTATGCCAACTCGAAGTTCACTCAGGCAAAAGGCTTAGTCTTTCCTTATCCCTGGCACCAAAAACAACTGAATAGTAAATGGTTTCCATTGTGCAAAGCATTTTTCCCCACTGAAGCTGGATGTTCAAATCTTAACTGAGGATATTGTTTAAAAAACTCAATGATTACTTAGAAATATTTTAATAACATCTAACCTAATAGTAAAGACTATTAATTAAGACCCTGAAACCTGACAGTGTGGAGAAGAAATCTGGATGAATGAACAGGGAGAAGGCACTGAGAATGATCTCATGTCTCCTGCTGGGGGAGTAAAGTGGATGCCACCGAGATGTGGCACTCTCCTCTACAGGCAAAATAATTTTCTGAGAGCAGAAATCTCAATTTTAAGTTCAGCGGTCCCTATCTTACAGGAGTTGGGACATTCAATAATAAACAAGCATTGTCTCTATCAGGGAGACACTTTCATTAATTCAACAGACATTTGTTGAGCACCAGTGATATGCTGGGCGTAACATTGTGCTCTGGGGCTGCAAGGCTAAGTGATCTGTAAGCCATAACATCAAGGAGCTGGTAGTTCAGTGCAATGATCCCATTATAATGTGGTGAGAGAAAGCAGGAGCAAGAGCAAGGAGTACACACGAGGCCTCTGCCCCCTCCTTTGGTGACAGTCAAGGTAGATTTCTTGACAGAAGTGGCATCTGAACTGAGGACGAATAAGAATTTAAAGAGCACATAAGAATTAGCCCTAAGATTATGCCACAATTGCTAGTTGACTCTAGATTCAGGGCTATTGCTCTGAGGTTTGGAAGCCAGTGTGTGTCTTTATTATTCATGGAATGCAAATTCTATGGACTGTGAAATGTAAGCCATAAAATCCTTATGTGAGACATCAGTCTGGGTGAGGATATTTACCCAGGACCTGGCGACACACTGCGTGGGGAAGTTACTGCCAATGAATCCCTACTCACCAGCCACACTCCGGGCACTGTTGATAAAGCAGGCTGGTCCCTTGCCCCCGGAGGTTGGTGGCTCAGATCAGAAAGGCCAAGAAAAAGACACTTGAGGAAAGGATTGCATCAACCAAAAAAGCAGCCAAGTGACTGTTCGTGGTCTCTCATTCTTGGTCTCTCCAGACCATTGGTGTGGGAAGCAGTGAGGAGGAGTGGGAGAAGAACATATACCAGAGGTCAGGTAGAAAGGGTTCTACATTAAACAACAACTAAACAAACAAACAAACAAAAAGACCCAAATGCAAAAACACAACAAAAAAATCCCATAAATTTTAGCTCCTATATGGATATTATTTTTATTTAACTTGGGATCTAAACCATAAATGGTTGCTGAGGTCCTAATTATATTGGTTAGATCGATGGTTCTTGCTGCTCTCTAGACAGACAGCCATTGTTTACTGATAATCAGTTATGGTAATTCCATTGTTGAGCACAGTGCAGGCCATTAACCGGCAATTAAAAAGAGTAAATAAAAGTGTTTCTAGATGATATTCTGTATAGAAAAAGAGAATTCTGAAATAAATGATATATTTATCTGGGCTTAAGGTATGAGAGCAATAAAAGTGGCACAATATATTAATTATTGCTTTTTTTTTTTACTGAAAGTGGTAGAATAGAAATTAAAAATAACAACTTGTATTCTTTTTTTAGCTTTAATTTATCTTTAGGTGTCCTGTTGCCAGACATCATTAGATTCTGTCCCTCATGACTCAAACATTTAAAATGACAAATGCGGACTAGTGATCATTTCAGCTAATATGTTTTTCACATGGTTAACGTGGTCAGATCTCATGCTCACTAACTTGAAGAATGATGAAATAAGTTATAATATTCCATAATACCATACAATAAATGGTATAGTTGTTATGAATCATAGTTTATGAGAATATATAATCAAATGTGAAAATACTTATTATGTAAAAAAGTCTCAACTATGTATGTAGTATGACCTCAAATTTATTTAAACATTTGTTTAAAAGTATCCTAAAATAATATGTCAAGTGATCACAATGATTACCTATTTGTTAACCGGTTTTGACTTTATTCTTTGTAGTTTTAGTGTTAAAAAAATTTTCTTTTAAAGACATGTTTACATTTTGCAATTGGAAATAACACTATTACTATGGATTAAATGAAACTAACAAAACATATAACACCACTCATGTACGAGGATGCTTTGCTGGTCATTTTGCTCTCAAATCCTTTTCCCACTTTCCCTAGCTTTGTTCCTAGGTCTCCTTGCCAGCTGGTATTGGTTAGTATTGGTTAGTATTGGCCAATAGGCAGCATTACCGGAGTGACATGGGAGGATAGGAGGAGAGTAGAGAAAGGGTATCTCCCTTTCCTCCCAGCTGCTGGCCTCCCTGGCAGAGGCTGCATGCCTTCCATGGCTCCACCTTCTCCCACAGCGCCCCCTTCATGGTCCCAAGTCACACTGTGGCCGCAGCTCCCACCAGGCAGCCCAGACTCTTGGGGTTTCTGGAACCACCTCTTTTTCTCCATCTGGCTTAAGGGGGTGGTGTTGGAGTGGACATGGTGCTAGGAAGCCGTAGGAGCATCCTGATTTTGTTTATTTCTGGGTTGCCTCACCAGTTCTGTTGTGGCATTTAACTCTAGTAGAATTAAATTCCTATTGTGAGCCATCCTCAGTGTATTAGCAGTGATTTCATCAAGCACTGTGCTTGGGAGTTGAGTCCTCACACAGTCATTACTGCAGGAGAGACCTGTGTGATTGGAGATGCCTGCCAAGGATGGGACAGTTAAGAATTCTGTGACCTATTCGCCGACCCTGCTGTAGCTACAGAGTAATATAGTGGAAAGAGAATGTAAGTGGAATTCTATTTTCATTTTTATGCCCTCATTTATGCTCTTGGGAAACACATCCAAACCCTTTAGGTTCCAGAGTTGTTTTGGTGTATTGGACCATAGCAACAAGGGTTTCCCACCAACTTTTCAGTTTATTTGAACATCTGTGGCTGTGCAGTTCTGTAGCATTTAATGCATAGGGTATATGTGTAGAAAGTCGTGAGTCAACCCCAGCAAGAGCTTATATGTGGTTGACACTCTGGAAACAGTGGAGGGCTGGGTCAAAAGGAGCTACTAGTGATGATTTCAGCTGGGTGGGAAAAAGGGAGAGGCCTTGTTCTAAGCACTTTCTCTTCCTCTTAGTAACTGGGATTTCACCATTAGACCATTAGTATTCCTTCAGGTTAACACACTGTTGTGATTTTTATATAAACACCATTGCAAGAGTTAAAAAGTAAGATGCCTCTTTAATTCATGATTTAATAATTAGGTGCCTTGACAGGGAGTTGAGGGCAGAGAATAACAAAGTGGGAACTTTTTATTTATTGGGAGACAGACCATCCCTTCGAGAGTCTCCGCTCATTTGAAGTGGCTCGTCGGTAGACAGGAGAAAGATGCGTTCAGGACATGGAGAATCAGCATAGAAAAACATCATCTCCTTTACTGATTCAGTTTCCCAGGGCCACTGTGGCTGTGGAGAATAGGTGAGTAATGGGATTGAGTTCTTTAATCTCTCTGAAGAATAAAAGGGGGAAATATTATATTATAATTGGCCCAGTTTTCCTCCTCCACTTTCTAATCTGGCTTTCTTTTGATCTGCTATAAGTGTAAAGTATAACAGACTAGTAATGATCTGCTCTCACTACTCTATAGTCACCCTCCTAATGCACAAATCACTTCTTACATTTAAGAAAAAGCTATATTGAACATCTTATTCGGGAAGCTCCATCTTACTTAAGACTATATTTTAGATTTTATATGTTTTATACATCTTTCTAATCTTTCTTTGACAATGTCATAGGTGAGTTCATTGTTTGCTTCCCAGCGTTACTATGGCTCTTGTTTGGCCCTCTTGAGTCAGTCAGTATCGAGGGGAACAGTCCACCATTTATGGCTGCCTGAATCTTTGGGTAATTAGGCACAGTCTCTCTCTTGCCAAGTGAGGGAAAATGAGTCTTTTTACCAGCCCAACCAGGTCAACTTCTTAGGATAACTCTTATTGCTGGAAAATAAATGCTTGCCTCACAGTTTCAATGAGTACCTGGGTTCTACTCCAGAGATTCTGAGTTCATTGGTCTGGAGTGAAACTGTATATTAGAATTGTAAAAAGCTCCCCAGGTGATTCCAATATGTATTGTAGCGAAGACTGAGAATCACAGCTCTAAAAACTCCCAACCCGGCAGTAAGCATTGACATAGGTCTTTGCGTTTTGAGACCTGTAACTCAGATGTTACTTTACACGTGATAAAAATATCTGTAGAATTTTTTTACATCATCTTAAGCAAAATATTTCTAAAACCTGATTCCTTTAAGGAAAATTCTCTAGGGAGAAAAGCATTCATTCGGGGAGTGTAGAAGGCCCCTGAATTATGGAAAAGGAGAAGAAACCTTACCTTGCTATGGTGAATGCAATGAGGATGTTGCCGGCCGGGCCTGTTGAGCAGATAATCCCAGTCTTGGTGGGGAGGAGGATTGTGTCCACAGCTCTGAGGGTTCGATAAGCAAACTCTTTATTCCAGGATTTGTTCCTAAATTCAGCAGATGTGTTCCAACATGAAGAGTGAAGTGAATTCATTGCTCATGAACTTCTAGTAGTTAAAGTTGTGAAGGAATTGGAAATAATTTATTTAATGAATTTTTGAGGCAGTTCCCTCAGTATAGATTTATTCTTTGACTTAATTCAAAAAATATTTATTGGGGCCTTCTTTGAACCAAGGCTCCATGCAACATAAGATTCCAGGGTGAGCATTGTAAAAAACCTCTAGAGATCCGCTGTGCAGTAGTGTGCTAATTGTTCGGCATTCAACAACATACTGTTCACTGAAACATTTCTTAAGAGGATTGATCTCGTACTATATGTTTCTTTTTTTTATACCAGAATAGAGAAAAAGGTGTGTGATGATGCCCTGGCTGGTGTGGCTCAGTGGATTGAGTGCCAGCCTGCAAACCAAAGGGTTGTCAGTTTGATTCCCAGCCAGGGCACATATCTGGGTTGCAGGCCAGGTCCCCATGAGAGGCAACCATACATTGATGTTTCTCTCCCTCTCCCTGCCTTCCCATCTCTCTAAAAATAAATAAATAAAATCTTTAAAATAATATGTGAGAGGATAAAATGGATGTTTGAAAAATGGGATAGAGTAGATGTTTCATGTTTTAGATTAAATATCCTAGTCAGTAGTCTATTGGTAAAATATGTTCACAAACAATAAAACATAACATGAAAATTGAAAAAAAGAGATATAATTAAGATAGCAAAAAGACAAGCCTCACAAGATATGCCTAAGACATATAATCAACAAAATGCTGTTGGTCAGAATATTAAAATATGTATACAAAACAATGAGAAAAGTATAGCCAATCAACAGAAAAATGTCTAGAGACTTGCACAAGCCATTACAAAATAGGTATCTGATGGTGAATAAACATTTGAGAAGGCATTCAATATTGGTGATAAAGAAAAGGCAAATTGAAACCACAATGGGATACCTATCAAATTGTTAAAAAAATTCAAATCTGAGATTTCTGAGTGTTGGTGAAGCTGTGGAACCACAGGAACTTCCACTATTAATGAGAATATAAATCTATCCACTGCCGTGGAAACCAGGTAGACGTTATTAAAGTTGAATAACTATGTGTTATCTAATGACCCAGAAAACTCCCCACCACGTGGGATATACTTAGAGATATACATGTTATGTGTACCAAGAGAAGTGTCCCCAAAATGTCCATAGAAGTATTTATTATAAATGTTTAACAATGAAAATTGCCAAAATGCCCACTAATGATCAGCTGGATAAAAAGATTGTGATATATTCACACAATGAAATACTGCATCGCACTAGAAAGAAACAGACTGTAATTACACGCAGTAACGTAGCTGAATCTAATAAGTTAGGACAAAAAACAAAAATTGATATAGTATGATTCACTTTATGTAGAATTTTAAAATATGGGCAAAACTAGACTACAGTATTAGGGATACATAGAATAGTGGTAAATATATAAAGAATAATAAAAAGTGATAAAATTGGAGAAGTGAAACTGATGGCCTCCTCTAAAGAGAGCACTTTATATATGACTCTGCAGGTTGTATTAATGGTAAAAATAGCTTTTACAAAGCAGCCTAACATCTGATCATACAATCAAAATCTAATTCAAGGCAATAATCTATATCTTTTTTCTTTATTAATACTTGCCTGACTCTCAAATTTCCTATTATGCCTCTGTTATCTTACTTTTCTATTCAGTTATTTCAAATTTTAAAAATCAGGTAACATAAGTATTTACTTTGATCGTGTTTCTGTTAACTTGATGTCAACATGTCAGCAAAAAGTTAGCAAAGAGCCATCCTCAGGCAAAACAGTTGTACATATCTGACTGGCTGACCTCGCTGAACACCTTCATGCAGAGAAATGTATTCGCAGTCAGTCACCTCATGTTTTAAAAACAACAAATGTGGGTATTTTAAAAAGTCAAGATGATTATTTTAATTTTTATTCTGATATTTAGAAAATGAAACACAAATGTTTAAGAGAGATTTTGGGGGTACACAAAAATCTAGAGTTTAAGATAAGAGATGAAAATTAACTTCTATGACAATTTTACAGTTACCGTAAGTTTAAAAGCATAAGGATTATATATTTAAATGAATAGGTTTTGAAAACATTGCATTTTTGGAAATGATGATTTACATTTAAGACATAGGCAGACTTTTCCCAATGAATTGTGTATAGCGATATACATTATCTGCCATATCATTTATGTGTTTCAGTATCTCTTCTCCAAATACAACCTACAGGAATATGACTACCCAAGTTTTGGTCAACAGTCATGCAAATAAGTATGTTTTTAAGACTAATGGCCTCACATTTAAGACTTGGGAGTATAAACTAAATGGCTATGTGTTAAATTATTTTTTATATTTACCAAAAAAGTTTTTGTGAAGTCAGGTGGTCCACTTGTTATTGACGATTTCTAGGCTATTGAAATCTCAACCCAAATCTCTCTGCCCCACTCTTTCATCTCTCTGTACCTCTTGCTTTATTTATCTCCCAGACCTCGCGTTCTCTGGGGGAGATGGGAACTTGAGAAAGAGGGAAAGGAAGTTATCAATAAATAATAGTTATGATGGAAAGAACTCTGAGAGTAAACTCTAACTTTTAAAACCTTTACTTACGTCACTAAACATCTGACAAAATAAGAGCCCTGTTACCTTGGCAGTCACTGCTTTTTCTTCTCGTCAATTAAGATTTCATGTTTAATATCTCCTGTAAAAGTTGGAATTCAAAGTAAAGGCACATTGGGGTATCTGTGAAAATTCTATATAATTAAAATTTTGTGAATCTTTCTATCATATTCATAAGAAACTTCTTGTCTTACCAATTTATTTAATTTCAAATTTGAGAAATTCGCCAGTCAGATAATAAGTCTACATCAAGGAAAAGCACCTCATTGTCCTTCAGCTTGTCCTGTTCGCTGTGGCAAGTGGCGGCCTGCCTTCCCTCCAGGTGTGTGACTGCTAAACACGCACGGCTGGTGCCTGTCGATGCTTGGTGCTTCCGAACCCTCAGAAAGTACCATGTTCTTATTTTTCTGTCCTTAATAGGCACTGCTTATTAGTTAAATATGCAGAAACACAATATTAATACACCGAGGCTCTTAAATAGGAGCTAATGAAAAAGTTTTTAAGCCTTATTATTTAAATTACGTTCACATTTGAAATATTGTTAATATTTACTCAGAAGGTTATTTTAAAAATTCTTTTATACAAAGAAGCTTTCAATTCTTAAGTATGATTTCTTTATATCTAAAGGCCACTTTTTATCCAGGACAGCTCCCTCTGATTTTATAATGAAAGCCAATGCTTAAATAAGATTAACTTGATAAACATCCTTTGCAGAAGACTCCATATGCATTCTCTGTCTGTCCTCATGGGGTACCTCTGGCATGAACCTATGTACCCAGGTAGTAAAGTAAATACTTTTCTTTTGAAACTTTTCCAGGTATAAAACTCTTTCTCATTTATTAAATGATACATTTTGACACTTATTTGGAATATAATCACAGAAAACTGGTTTAAAAATAGTTGAGGATGGCTTTATGCGGCAAGATTTTTTTTAATAAAGGCAATTTATGCTTGCGAGGTTGGTGTTGAAAGAAGACTGACAGTGTCAGTTTAATGTATTCTGATTCACACTGTTCATCTGCATACACCGATATCTTCATACATACACAATTTATTCCTGTTGACTAGGACGAGCAAAATGAGGAATGAATTTACAGGAAATCGGATTTTTTAAAGAACAAAGAGAGTATTAAGAAGTCTGAAAAGTATGGCAAAGAAGAGCATGATGTAGAGAATAAATCAAAAGAACTAACAGTGATGAGTTTACTTACATTGCAGTGATCGTTTCACATAATTTTGATTATTTTTTTTAAAAAATCTAAAATAATAATCCTCATCTACCAGTAAACATGGTCATGATGATGGGGTTAAGTGAATCTAATCAGTTAATTTTATGGCTACTTATTATTTTCAAGTTAAATATCAGAAAATGCTTGTATGGAGGAAACACCTGCTGCTAATAACTAGCATAATTAACACGGATATTTAAATGGCCACAAAGCACAAAATATAACACTTACATTCACCTGCTGCACTCTTGCCCCCCATGTACAACTGTGAGTCCAAGCTGTATGGATTTGCTCTCCAAGTTATGGCCCAGGTAACTTGGGCTCATTATTTTTCACTTGATCCATCCATCTCCTTCCATTCTATTGAACCTCTCTTTGGGGAACCTCTACTTTAATTATCTCCAGGCATGCTCATTCATTTATTCATTCAACAAACATTATAATGTCTACAGCAAAGAACAAGACCAAGAAGATTTCAGCCCCCTGGAGTTACATTCTGATATATTAGGGTTTATGGTTGTATTAGTGGTTACGAGGTTTAGGGTTTATATAAATGTACTGTGTTCTGTCACTTGCAATCTGTAACTTTGGTTAAGTAATCTCTTTGAAGTCTCAGTTTCCCCAGTAATAACAGTACTTATCACACAGTATCGTTGTGATAATTAATGTAATAATATGATTACGTGCTGAGCATAATGTGTTCTAGTAAGTGTTCAATTAGTATCAGTCATTATCATCATCATTATATCATCATCATCATCATCATCATCATCATCATCATCATCATCATCATGCAGTAGAGTTTTCTTACTGGGGTACAGAACCAGGGGATAGGGGTGGAGTGGCAAGAATTGTAGGAATAAGAACTGTGAGCCAAGACAGAGCTGCTGCCTTTTAATCTTTTATCTACAGTGAGCAGGTTTAGAAACTGTTAAAGGACAAACCGACGCATATTAAGACATTCAAGTCAATTTGCCTTGCGGCGGTGTGGTTCAGTAGATTGAGCACTGGCCTGCTAACCAAAGGGTTGCTGCTGGTTCAATTCTCAGTCAGGGCACATGCCTGGGTTGCAGACCAGGTCCCTGGGGCGGGGGCAGGTGAGAGGCAACCACACATCGATGTTTCTCTCCCTCTCTTCCTCCCTTCCCCTCTTCAAAAATAAATAAATTAAAAAAAAAAAGACTTTCAAGTTTATTTGGGCAAACATCAATTTGAATCAGGCAGCACCAAGATAAAAATGGTTAGGAGCCCTCCACTGACAAGAGACAGGGTAAAGGTTTTTATAGAGAAGATGCAGAAAGCAATGTTAGGAAGTTACCTGATTGCTTACAGCTTAAGTTTGCCTTATTTGGGAGAGCCTACGTGGCTGTTTGTGATTGGTCATTCTTAAGCGGTATTTTCTCAAATTCAAGTGAATAGACTGGGACTCAGGGTTTTGGTTGGTTTACATTGTCTACCAAGGCAGAAAGTCCACGTCAGTCTACTGACCTCCTTGTACAATTACTTAACAAAGCATAGTGCCAGCTTTTGGCTCAAAAACACTTCAGACAATAAAGAAAAATGGAGAGAAGGAGATCACTCCCATGATGCTCCTTCAATTGATTAATTGTCTAAACCTATTGACCTAAACAGGGGAAAACCAGGCTTGGTCACCTCTCACAGCCAGAAAGTGTCCTCCACTTCTTGTTTCTCCATTTCCCATATAGCTCTAAGTGATAAGGAGAAGCTGGAGAGATGAGACTGGAGTTTATCCTACTGGTGAATACACTATGAGTTGGTGATGATGTAAAAATATGGTCCAATTGGCTGGGATTGTGTTTTAAACATACCCACCATTTCATTTCTGCCTGTCACTTTATCTCCTTGGGATAAGTAGTAGGCAAACAAGATAGCTTAAACAACTGAACCTTCTGCCCACCCTTGACTGATACAAAGTCATTTCACTTTTACCCAAAGCATCCCTAGCATTCCTCATCTCTCTTCTTTTTCTAGGCAGAGAGAAGTTTCTCTTCACTAAAACAATGGAGGAGTTGCATCTCACAAGTGGCTGTGGGAGTGCAGATAGGAACAGACGCAGGAGGTTGTGGGTCCTGTAGCTCTTACAAGGGACGGGGTGCTCTTTGAGAAAAAGCAAAGTCACAAGTGTTTGTTTAGACTGAGGAGAGACATGACAGCACATTATAAACCGTGAAAAGCTAAACATTTCCCGAACACAAAATCCAGGACAATAACAATTTTTAATTGCCAAAAAACTTCTATGATACTTTCCTCCTACAAGTTTTGGTTGCATAATCTTTAAATATCTTTTCAAATGATAACAATTATAAAATATCATCTATTTTGCAGTTCATCTATAGCCTTAGGAAACTGATTTTGCATAAGCCTCACACTTTTTACATCAGATTTTTCAGCCTATATGAAAACCAGTTGTAATCCGATAGGCACCCACTCTGCGTGGATTTGGGGCATCTCGGGTTGGCATCAGTGCCCTAGGAGACGAAGCCCCTGATGGTGATTGATGATGTGAAGGAGCAGAGTTGCTACAGGCTCTACTCGTGTAGCCACAGCTGCTCCACAGCTCCGTCCTTCAAACCACTGCCCACCCACACCCTTGTCAAAATGAAGGTTCCCCAGGTGTGGCTGCTGCAAGCTGGCCGGGGCTCAGCTTTCATTTTGCATCACCTGTGGCTTTCTGACAGCACTCCCCAGCTACCCAGTGTCTTCTGACACAGCACCCGCCTGACCTCCAGGTGTCTTCAAGCCCCTGGGTCTTACTTCAGCTCACATTCGGGTAGCGTCTTTTGTTCTAGCACCTTCCAGTCTCTACACATGGACTACTGAGGCCTTGCTAAGGTATGGGTGCTGGCTGGAATCCAGGGCCTGCTGCTAAAATTTGTTTTGTCTTTAATTTAAAATATTTTTATCCTTTGCTAGTGTTTTTCCTCACACACTGGCTG
Organism: Micronycteris hirsuta; assembly: GCA_004026765.1. Classification (NCBI taxonomy): domain Eukaryota; kingdom Metazoa; phylum Chordata; class Mammalia; order Chiroptera; family Phyllostomidae; genus Micronycteris; species Micronycteris hirsuta. The sequence continues at coordinate 20,049 of PVJI01018134.1, forward strand.
GCCCCTTGCCAAGCACATTTCTTTGTCAGCAACTTATACATTCCACAACATCAAAAGTGCTTTAGGCTTGTAGAGGCTATAATGCTAATGCTTAACTTCACTTATTATGAAGTTATATTTAATGATTTAGCTTGATTTAAATAAATGAATGTGTAACTTTAAAAAATTTTTAAATTACTTTATTGTTGTTCAATTCTAGTTGTCTGCATTTTCTCCCCTCCCCACCCCATCCAAACCCTCCTCCCTCCCCTGCCTCCACCCTCCCCCTTGGTTCTGTCCCTGTGTCCTTTATAGTAGTTCCTGAAAACCCTTCTCCCCACAGTCCCCTCCCGTTCCCCTCTGGCTATTGTTAGATTGTTCTTAATTTCAATGTCTCTGGTTATATTTTGCTTGCTTTTTTCTTTTGTTGATTATGTTACAGTTAAAGGTGAGATCATATGGTATTTGTCCCTTTCCTATAAAGAACTCACACGACTCCACTCCAGGAAGACAAAAAACCCAATTAAAAAATGGGCAAAAGACTTGAACAGACACTTCACCAAGGAGGACATACAGAGGGCCCAGAGGCATATGAAAGGATGCTTAGCATCACTGGCCATCAGAACATGTAACTTTTGATAAGCAATTAAGGTCTGGAATACAGTCTGACATGTTATCCCACTCATTCATGAATCACTCTCAAAATGTGTGAGCAAAATTAGTTTTCTTCTGCTCAAGCAATATCTAACATTGTAATTAGCACGTTTAAAATCTCCTTTGACCTTGAACTCTATTAGCTGGAAGAGGGTGTTCTTTGCTAATTGGAAAACAGGTTGTAGAGTCCAGATTCTCACACCTAGGCCTTCCTTTTTAAACGTTTTAGATTTTTAGAAAACTCCAACTCATCATTTCGCTAGAAAATTTTTTTAAATAGTTGGGAGGACATTTACGCTTTTCTTAGGAAGATCAGAGTGTCTGCGAGACTGACTGCTCAACAGGGATTGTGTGTATCACCCACTGCAGGGCTGCGTCATTACCTTCCTAGTTACTTTTGCTTTCATGAAAGCTTACTCCATAAAAGGTATTGAAAACTCTATTTTATAATACCATTGGTATAAAGAGAAATATAATCCAGGCTGTATTATATTTTTCTTTTGAATATAAAAAATTAAAACATGTCATTGTTCACTAAAACCATCATGGGCCGTGGGTACTGTGACTTTTGTGCCTAATGGATAAGTCAATTCTACTTATCACTACATTTAAAAAAACACAGCAAATTATTAAATTAGAACTTTAAAATGCCATACTATTGCCTTAGCTTTGAATGAAGAAGACTCATTCACTTAAAAATAAAGCTAATACTAGTTCTTTCAACCACAATGAAGTTTACTAGAGCAGTATAATTTATCATGCTAACATTCAATCCGTATCATAACTTTCTAGAAATACATATAAACTGAATATGAATACTTCTACTTTATGGTAAATTCAATCGTAACACCCCCAAATTGGGTAGGCAGAAGAAAGCACCGTAAGAATCACCTCAAGCAGACAGTCCAGTGCTGTGTGGCTGAGTGTGGAGAAGTGTGAAGGCAGATAGTGCAACTGCCGGGTCTGCCAGGCAGGGCCACGGCCAAAGGCGAGGCAGTTTTCCACTTAATTAGCCACATTCCAGCAGCTCCAGGATGATTCTCCTCCTCTTACTTGATTGATGATACTTGTAATTAATTTCACTGAGAATGTAGCTTCCCTTTCCATAGTGGAAATGGTGCTTAGAATGTGAAAACTCCTGAGAAAATGAAGAACTGTGTGAAAAATGCACAATGCAGAATTAAGGACTACTACCCGGGATGTCGAACTCAGGGCCTGAGGACCACATGCAGCCCAGGATGTCTGTGAATGTGGCCCAACACAAAATCATAAATTTACTTAAAACCTTTTTTGCTCATCACTTTTCCTTAGTGTTTGTGTATTTAATGTGTGGCCCAACACAACACTTCTTCTTCCACTGTGGCCCAGAGACGCCAAAAGGTTGGATACCAGACCATCGCTGAAGGAAGCTGTCTTAAGAGGAATGTCCTGATTTTGCCTAGCTTTTGGAATCCGAAAGAGGCTGTGGGAGGGCAAGGCAGTTCTGTACAAGTCTAGGTCCTCCCCTGCAGCTGCCTTAAAGGAGGAAGCCAGCGTTTTGGGGGAGGGGACACCAAAAAGAGTACACTTTTCACAATCTGTGCTATGATCAGGGTGAGGGGACAGTAGCAGAGCCCATTCTTCTGATGCTGGGAAGGCGCTACGGCTAGCATCAGGCCAGGGCTCCTGGTGCAGCTGTGCACGTTGTGCCGGCTTGAAGGTGCCGCATCTAAGGGACAGCGGTTCATTTACTTTAAAGACATTCTAGGTTTATTTATTCCTTGGAACAGTTTTCTGGCTGACGGTAGTGGATTACATTGTGTTAATAGAGTCAGCATATTATGTCCATTTTCTGAAAAAATGGGGTTAAGTGACTTGGGGTAGGAGAGAGTCCGTAATTTGCAGAAAGGTACATTAGGCTAGTAGCCCTGTAAACCGCACCGCCCACCCAGGAAGGTTATCAGTTCAAAAGATCTCCTGTGCTTTGCCGTCACTGAGGGCAGGAGTCATGTTTTAGTCATCATTTTTCCTACTAATATAGTAGCTCAGTATGTATGTGAAATTAAACTTTCCCCAGAAGTATGGTTGCCTCCAGCTATTCAGCACTTGAAATATGGCTTCTCTGATTTGAAATGCACTCTAACTATAAAATACACACTAGATTTGTAAGACTAAGGATAAAATATGTAAAATAGCTCTTTAATATCTAGTTTATATCAATTACATATAGAAATACAATATCTTATATAATTGGTTAAATAAAACATAGCATTACAATTAATTTCCCCTGTTCCTTTTTACTGTTTAAATACATGGCTACTAGAAAACTTAAATACGTGGCTTGCATTGGTGGCTCATATTTCTGTTGTGCAGAGCTGCCTTAGAAGACTGAGTAGAGAAAATATCCTTGATAAAAATTCATAGAATAATTATTTACAGACTCCCCCATGGGGACAAGTGAGATAGACGAAAGGATGGTCAGTACATGCCTTTGAGTCTGGACGGTTCTCATGCCAAGCAGAGGTAGCCTCACCTGGGGGCACCTGGCCAGGTCAGGGCGAGCTGAGACTGAAGCTGCTTTTGTTTGGAAGTGTGTGTGTGTGTGTGAGAGAGAGAGAGAGAGAGAGACAGAGAGAGACAGAGAGATAGAGAGAGAGAGAGGGTTGGGGGAGAGGGGAGAAGAAAGGGCAAGGGCAAAAGAGAATTTTCTGATATAACCTTTCAAGGACTACATGCTACCACCACTAAAATGCCATCTATATTGGGATTTTAAAGGTTGAATGAAAACCTGGCTGTCCTAAAACTTGGGGATTAGGTATATGATGCAATATATACCAAGTTATGCTGTCAATATTCAGTGTTCCGTTGAGGGGTCCTGATGACATAAAACTAATTTCCAAACTTCAAAGAAAATATATATTCATTCGAATGTTACAATCCCAGGAGAGATGCATGAAATATTTAATATTCAATTCTGTTGTAGGTTTTATGATGAAACGCTATCACATACTTGAACGAATGTCAAGTTAGGGTTGTGAATTTAACGGAGACACTCAGATAATTGACACTTTTTTTGAATAAGTCAAATGCTTATAAAATAAGATACAGGTTAGTTTGACAATCAGAAATCTAACACAGTAAAAACAAGGGTTTTCCTAGCTGCTAATCTGTAACTTGGTCATGAAAGGTAATAATTCATTTGCTTTTTTATTACTATCATTATTATTTTTAATTTTAAAAGGACAGATTGTCCTAAGCTGTGGTCCAAATAAAAATTTAGCAATTCATATTCCTATCACCCCCTATTCTATCCTGAAGAAGGAAAACAAACAAAGATATTTTATTTAATAAAGAAATCCAGGTACCCGAGCCCCTTTCCCACCCCCGCCCCGAACTGTTTGTTGCTGAGTATCTGCTAGCATTATTTCAGTTGTCTCATAGGACCTTAGAGACTCTTTTTTTTTTTTTTAAAGCACACATTTGCTTTTCATTCCAGACTTTTGGGGACTAGATCCTTTTCTCTCCAGAGCGAATTGAGTGGCATCCCTGATAAGGACTGTTTGTGAGAAAGAATGCTTGGTAGGAAACCAGCCATGGCCCAGGAAATACTCTCCAAACCACTAACATACTAAAATAATTTCACACAGAAAGGAGGAGGACTTGGAGGTTTGTGCCATGATTAAGAGCGTAAATTCTGGAGTCTGAGGCCCTACAACTGAATCCTGGCTCTGACACTAGCTTTGGTGACCGTGGGCAGGTCCCTTCACTGTTCTGTGTCTTAGAATCTTCACCTGTAAAATGGGGGATAAAGTGCCTACCTTATGAGGGCTGTTTTAAGGACTGAATGGAATAATACACGGAAAGCACTGTGCCAAAAGGTACCAGCAAGTGCTCATAAATGTTAGTTATTATTTAATTCTCCTACAGAGCTTCACGATTCTATGCCCATAACTTTAAATTATTTGTGGAGCAAATGAAATGTACAAATATTAGTTTATTTACTAGAGTTCCTTAACTTGCTCTTAGCCTGCCAAATTTCCAATGATATAAGAGTATCTCTTGTTACAATGGCCTAGCTCTTCCCTCCAAACTTTGTGGTTCTGCCTTGCTCCCCAAAACCCACTTGCCAGCTCCATCTCTGCCTCTTCCCAGGCAGTCAGACTTGCCTCTACACAAGTACCCTGTGTTTCTTTAAGATTCCAGAGGGTCAATTAAGGACGTGTGTTTGCAGATGGAACGTGGCACTTCCATCTGAGGCCCTCTTTTGATAAGTATGTAATTAAGAATTTTCAGGGCATATAGCATGCATTTCTAATCCCTACACTTGCTTTAAGATTTGTTCTGCAATTAAATACATTCCGTGCTCACTACCATTCCTTTGCTTTAGGTTAAAGAATTTCCCAAAAGCTACAAAGAAAGTATTTGACAGAAAATGTCATGTGTTTTCTACTGCATTACGCCTTTTTAAAAAATAAAATACATACACACACACACATTTAAAAGGTAAATTATGTTGAAAGCAAAAGAGGTCAAGATAGTACATGAAAACAACAAGCAAAATATAAAAAGAGGTAAAAAAGAAACATAATAAAATAGAAATAAATGGATAAATATATGAAAGATTAAAAGTATTTATGGCATAAAACATACAAAACTAGCCCAGGCTGGTGTAGCTCAGTGGATTGAGTGCTGGCCTGCAAAACAAAAGGTCACTGGTTCGATTCCCAATCAGGGCACATGCCTGGGTTGTGGGCCAGGTCCCCAGTTGGGGGCATGCAAGAGGCAACTGATCAATGTATCTCTTGTGCATCAAAGTTTCTCTCCCTCTCTTTCTCTCTCCCTTCCCCTCTCTCTAAGACGCATTTTAAAATGGACACTGGTGGGGACTGGCTGTGGCGGGGTACGGGGCAGGGGGAGCAGTGGGGAAAAAGGTGGGACAACTGTAACCGAACAACAATAAAAAACATACAAAACTAAATGATTTAAAAATGTTTATATAGGTACAAAATATTATATATAGTTTTGATAATAATAAATGGCAAGAAAAGGTTAATAAGCTTATAGAGGGTTAATCATTTTTTCAAAAAGGCATTAAAATAACAGGCTAAGTCAAAAATCACTAGTGATACTCTGCATCCCTTGAACAAAGGCAGCAATAGACTCCAGCTGAATATTTAACCCATATGCTCTCCCCAACCATAGGTTTCTTGCAAGAGATTCCTGGTTTGGTTTTATTTGACTTGGGACACCATCAACTGCCAGTTTCAGAAGACCCGACCCTAAATTGTTTATTTCAGTGGCCTAATGGGAACATCAAGATTCCAGGTCCCATCCCTCTTTCCCTACTGCAGCCACCCTCCTCAAGTTAGCTTTTCGCCAAGGTTGTTCCCCTCAGGGACACGAGAAGCGGGTACAGCAGCTTCACACCCCACATTGTCACATAACCGCAACAAAGGCCAGAAAAATAAAATAAAGCATTGCTTCTTTGTGGACATTTTACAGAAAGTCAAAAATGTCCCGAGCAGCCTCTCCTACAGACTTCCTTGCAAGTATCAATGGCTGGAATTGTGCCACATGCTCATTGCTTCATTAATTAATGGTAGGAGGAGTGCCATTACAATGATTGATCTGACATAATCTAAATTCTCCCCTCTCGCTGCTCCTTGTGGCTAAGAATGGACACAGACTCACCTGAAGCACAGAGACATCCAAACCAATGCAAAAAGGAAATAATCAACCCACAGCATTTCTCATTGATGGAGACAGAACAGAAACTTCACCCTTTACCCTCCACCATTCTGCCTCTCAGTTTTGTTTTGTTTTTTAATTTTTAAAAAGATTTTATTTATTTTTAGAGAGAGGGGAAGGGAAGGAGAAAGAGAGGGAGAGAAACATCAGTGTGCAGTTGCTTCTCACATGCCCCATCCTAGGGACCTGGCCTGCAACCCAGCCATGTGCTCTGACCGAGAATCGAACCAGTGACCCTTTGGCTTGCAGGCCCATGCTCAATCCTGAGCTACATCAGCCAGGGCTGCCTCTCAGTTTTGACTCTCAGTTACCAGTGAGGGTCAGGATGGGCTGGGTGAAGGCACAAGTTTATCCTTTTCACATGTATCTTGTAACAGCTGGTAGTTTGGGGCACAAGTTGCTACCATTAGGTATATACCTTTTTCCATGTAATGACTGACACACTGGATTTCTCTTCAAGAATGGCCATAATGAAGCATTTTCCCAGGGCTAATGTTGAATTCTCAAGGTATTTATGAGTCAGTGGATAGACCAGACTTAATATCTCCATGTGCTAGGTGGATATTTACACATACACACATGTGCAGTCCCACTCACAAGCACACCTGTGACTTCAGGGAGAAAAAGAAATATAAAGCATATGTTAAAAACAAGCCTTTCCAATGGTTGAAGAGGGTTCAAGATCATATGTACAGAAATACACTGCAAATTTAAAATCACTTCCTAGATGTTCATGAAAAAAAGGAAAACAAAAGCCAACACAGAACAGTAAAATGTCAATTATAATAAGGAAAATTTATGGAAAGTAATGTGCTAGATACTATACTCTGCTCCTTACGTATATGCTTTCATTTAATTCTCATAACATTATGAGTGTTATCTTCATCTTGCAAATGGGATACTGAGGCTACAAGGACAAGGACATTGCACAAGTCACCCCGTTAGTGAGAGGTAGGGTCAGAGACTGAACCCTGTTTGTGTTCACTCTCCATTGAACCCAAGCTGTGTGTGGTTGACCTTTGACTTTGCCCTGGAAAGATGGTGGAAACAGTCACCCATGGTCCCCCTGAAAAGTTTCTTCTGTCCTCAAGGCCCCAAACAGCTCCTAAGAGCTACTTGGACATTTTGTTTATAGATTACCATTGCTGCTTGCAAAAAACCAAGGAATATTTTGAGAAAACTACATGTATCTCTGATACAGAAGTTCTCTATATAGAAAAAACTGTATAAATAAATTTCCCTTCTGGCTTTGAAAATATAAAATATTTTAAGTGAAATTTATCCAATGAAATGCTTTAATAGTATATAATTTTATACCATTTGTATTTGAAAAGATGTTTTTATATGTGTTCTGTCAAATAATCTCCCCCACAAAAGGGCAATCTCTCTTTTAAGCTTCTAGAGAATTTTAGTTGGAGTTAAAATTCACCTAGATTTTTAAAAAACATTATTTATTTATTTATTTATTTATATTTAGAGAGAGGGAAAGAGAGCGAGAAAGAGAGGCTGAGAAACATCAATTGGTTGCCTCTTGTATGCACCCTGACCTGCGACCGAACCCCCAACCCAGGCATGTACTCTGACCAGGAATCCAAGTGGCAACCTTTTGCTTTGTGGGACAGGGTCCACCAACTGAGCCACATTGGTCAGGGATCACCTAGATTTTTAAGAAGAGTGTCAATATGTACTTTTTAAAAAACACGTTTAAGATTAAAGGCATATTTATGCAAGTGTATTAGCCTATATGGCATATCAGCCTATATAGCCTTAAAAACAAATCCCAAATTAAGTTTCATCTTAATGAAAATGAGTAATCAGAGCATGATAAAATGAGTAACCCAATTATTCAGAAAGTTTGGGATGTCAGGTATATTGAGAACACAGATTATGATACTTCAATGTTTTTAATGCTTTGCAAGGCAGTGGCACTTAACTTACATACTTTGAAATTGGGATAATGAGATGCTAAATGTATGAGACTTGAATTCAGTGTAGCAAAAGCTTTGCCAGTGTTTTACATACTTATTACAAATCCTCAAGGATAAAACCCCTTCTCACAAAGCACAGTTTCCAAGGCCTCTCAGAATGTTAGTTGCAGGATAACACAGAATTTTCCTTGTGAGTGTGCACTGTGTGTGTATGTTCATTGCGACAAGTGATCTGATAATCATGTCAAATACTGAGATCTATGAGCTACTCTGTTAGACTTCAGTGCACAGAAAAACTTAAGAATTGTGTTTTAATTGAATTAAATGTACCACAAAGTTTTTCTGACTTACATTTAATGAAATACGCAATCTTTGCTGTGTTGCATGGTAATTAGCTGTCACAAGAAATTTACAAAATGCTATCACTTTGTCAGCATTGATTTTACAGTCAAATTTCATTTTTGAAAACTTCTCTGTAATCTTAAAGATTTCCCTGGATAAGAACCATTCTCTCTCTTCTTATCTTACTATTTCCTACATATATTTTTCCTCCTGCCCTTTCCCTAGATAGAGGGACCCCAATTCTGCCCAAGCATCTCTGCACATTCACCCTCTCCCCTTTCCTACCATCATCAACGGATTCAGTTACCTAAAAGCACCAGGGCCTGGATTTGCTGACCTTGAAGCCATGCTTACTTGGGGTCCTCAGATGTGCATTTCTTGCTTTATGTGGAAGCATCTTTATAACATCTGCAATGGTGTTTGTGTGAGATAGAAAGAAGAAACCCAGGCATGAGGTGAAAGGGGGTACCCCAGGGAGAGAAAGGACTCATTCCAAGGGCTCTGGAAACCTGGCATTTGACAGTTTGGGACCAGAGGAATGACACAGAGATGGAAATAAGGGGAGGAGGAAGGAGCGGAGCGGAGAAGAGCAGCCTGCGGGTCCATCACCTCTGGAAGAGACCCAGGTGTCCGTACATGCCCTGGGGGCATAGCTTTTGGCAGATTTAGTCCTAGCTCCTCCTCAGGGAAGCTGAGAAAGAGACGGGAGAACAGAGGCACTTGGGCTTTCCCCCACTCTTACAAGTAAAGCATACTTACCTCCCAGGAGGAATCAGACAGATTAGGGCCTAATTTTAGCCCTGTCACTTTTTATAGCTGTGTGACTTCAAGTGGTTACCAACCTCTCTGAGCCTCATTTTCCTCACTGATGATTTCTCTGTTGTTGAAGTGTGAACAATGCTCCCTACCCTGCATAATTACTGTGGGGGCTTAATGAAATGAAGCACCCAAACATTGCTTAAAATAGATTAGGCTCTTGATAAAAGTTCTTTCTTTTCTTTAAGCTCTGAGGCATAAAGAAAGCTTCTCCCTTTTCTTTCTCCACCCCTCACTTTCATCAATTTCCCCCACCTATATTTATTTCATTTCACTTCTGAGGATCAGAAAGGTAAAAATAAGGGGATTGTGCATGAATAACTTTGAGACAGAAGGTAAGTGTCTCAAAGAAGAAACCAGCCTTTGGTTTCTTCTAGTTGGGTTAGGGGAGGGGATTTCACGGTGAAAGGCAGAGGCATCCTGGTATCTTCAGGGCTTGGAAGCATTTCCAATATGATCCTTTGTCTTTTGTGTAGTGGGAGCTGTGGCTCTCCTTCCCAGGGCACCCAGGGCCTCTGACTGACACTGCCCCAGCCGTCGGATTGAACAGGTTTCCCAAGGTCCTGTGGAGGGAAAGCCCTGTATCCCTCCCTGGGACTAGTACGCTCAGGATTTGGTGATGTCTGGCGTTGTCTGGCAGGACAAATGCTACATCTTATCCATTTAGCCCTCCACTTGTGTTCAGTGCTACAGCTGGCCTCTCAAAACTAGACTTATCACTATATTCCAATAGTCATCCCCCAGAAACCCCTTTTCTGGTATTTGAGGAAAGTCAAGCTGATACTAAAAATGAAATCGATGCTTTCACAACATCTTGGACCCACAGGACTATTCCTGGATCCACTTTAAAGTCCCCGGTGGCTTCCCTTCCCTTCTCAATCTCTGTTTAACGATCTACATTAATATTTCAGAAACATTAGGTGGCCCGTGTGTTGATGGTACTTTATTTCCCAGGCTAGAAAAACTTTCCTTGGAATTGGAAGCTTTACGTAGTTTAAGAACCGGTGCTAGGCTAAGGGTCAAACAATATTCCCCTTGTAATGGTCTCATCACAGCCTAGAGATGACAGATGAGAGTATGCCCAGTCTGCAAGGGGCCAATTCAATTATGACACTAAACAGGCGCCATGATCCAAACAAAATATAAATAATGGGCTACCCACCCGATTCAGTCATGTTCAGTCAGTCAGCACCCCTCTCCCCATTCTACCCACTGAGTTACACTGACAAACAGGTTGTTTACAAAGAAAATGCAGTATTAAAAAGTTAGAGGACATTCACTGAAAACACCCTGCCTCCAAATTTGCACTGAGTTTTCTCACTGAGATTTCTGTGTTGGCATCAAACAGAAACAATTTCATGTTCATGTCTGTTTATTAGCAGTAACTTCAGAGGGCATTTTCATAAGAAGATTCCACTACAAATAAAGATATCAGACTTGAGGGGCAAAACTTTATTAAGAATTAGAAGAGCCCAGTCTGGTGTAGCTCCGTGGATTGAGCACAGGCTGCGAACCAAAGGGTCACCAGTTCGATTCCAAGTCAGGGCACATGCCTGGGTTGCAGGCCAGGTCTCCAGTGGGGGCCACGTGAGAGGCAACCACACATTAATGTTTCTCTCCCTCTTTCTCTCCCTCCCTTCCCTTCTGTCTAAAAATAAATAAATAAAATCTTAAAAAGAAAAGAATTAGAGCCCTGGCTGGCCACCAGTGAGGGCCATGTGAGAGGCAACCATACACTGATGTTTCTCTCCCTTTCTTTCTCCCTCCCTTCCCCTCTCTCTAAAAATAAATAAATGAAATTAAAAAAAAGACTAAAAAAAAAAAAGAATTAGAAGAAAGTGCACCTCTCTCTAATTGCTGAAGAAAAAAAGCTATTCCTCTCTTATTGCAAATGCCCAGGCTCCTCCTTTCCCACTGCTGCCAGTTCCCCACAGCCGCTAACTTCCTACAAGCACCCGAGGACTTCAGATGACAATGCAAACTTCAAGTGACTTAGGTGTAATACCAAGTTAACCAAATGGGGAGGAGCCTTTACAGAAGGCCGCGGACCCAGGACACGGGAATTTTCCTGGGTGAGGAAATGTATTTGGCTTTTCTAGTTCATAAAAGGCCTCCTGGACTCTCGGTTAGGAAAATATAACCCGTTGATCATCAACAAGTCCTCTTCATCACTATTTCAGCCTATTTCCTCCTGGAAATGCCCGGGTACATGAGATCCGCGCGCTCCAACTCTCTAAGTGAAGGCTGCCGCTTCCCTGAGAGCCATTCTGTCTTTCTTTCCCTACCTGGGTTCCCGTTTCTCTTCACAGAGTATGAAACCAGCCGGCACCCGCCCCGGCCACCTGCCCGGATGCGCAGGTGCCCCCGCAGAAGCACCCTCTACCTTCGGGGATGGAGAGAAGAGGCTCAGAGATGGGGCACTTGTAGGTGACCCGCCCCCTGGGAGGAGCAGTGTGTGGGGCTGCGCCTTTTGCTACTCTTGGCGCCCCTGACCCCCCAGGACCAGCCCTGGAAACGTCACTTGAGTGCTCACCGTCCTCCCTCCGTGGAGTGACACGGTGGCCAGCAGCCCGACTGCCCTTCTCCGCGGGACTGCAGATCTAGCCGACAGGCCCTCGTTGCCGAACTGTACGCAGCTGGTTCCAGCGGCAGGATGGCGGGGAGGAGTGGGAGTCTGGCTCCCGGACTGGGCTGTGAGGCAGGTCACCAGCCAAGCCCTTCTCCATTTCCAGAGGGAGTGTCAAAGAAAAAACGGCCCAGTCCCAAACCCTGGGTTTACCTTCGCAACGGATAACCCCACTTCTCCCGTCATCACATCTTTTCTGAGCGCCTGCTGTATGCCCTGCACCCTTCTAGGAACTTGGGAGGTACAGGGGGTCCAACCCTCTGCCCGCGGGCTGCATAATGTTTAAACTTACTTAAAATATTATGAGATGTTTTTGTTTCATTAGTGTTTGTGTGTTTAATGTGCGGCCCAAGACAACTCTACTTCCAGTGTGGCCCAGAGATGCCAAAATGTTTGGATACCCCTATTAGAGAATAAATAAATGTTAAAATACTTCTGCCCTCAAGGAGCTTGTTTTTTGTTTTATTTTGTTTTTCGAGTAGTCACATAGGTTCCTGTGAACACTTGTAGGTGCTTTTGGCTAAGAAATGAAAGAATAGAAATCCAACATTTTTTATTTCACCAAATGTTTATTGATGTCCCAAAGATTCAAAGAAAGGGAGGGAGGGAGAGAGAGAAGGAAGCAGGAAAGAATAAACCATAATACCTCCAAAGAACTAGTTTCTTTACTTTTTAAAAAAAGTTTTATTTATTTATTTTTAGAGAGATGGGAAGGGAGGGAAAAAGAGGGGAAAAAGAGGGAATCAGTGTGTGGTTGCCTCTCACACTCTCCCTACAGGGAGCCTGCTGGACAAACCAGGCATGTGCCTTGACTGGGAATCGAACTGGCGACCCTTTGGTTCCCAGGCAGGCACTCAAACCACTGAGCCACACCAGGCAGGGTAGAACTAGTTTCTTTTTAGGAAATTTGGCTTAGCCTGCTTAAATCTCTTTGGTACCCCCCACGCTACTAACCTAGCAAAACTACTTGATAATGACCACAAGCTTCATGTTTTCTCTGATCAAATCTCTCAGCCTCCGTTGCTCCTTAGCAGTAAGGTGACATTTGTAAAGCTGGAGCTAGTGCACTTCTCTTTACACAAGGGATCCTAATAAAGTTTGAAGACAGGAAGCCTGATTACGTCCCAGTATCATCATTTACAATTAGGCATAGGACCTTGGGTAGATTCTTTAGTGTTTCTAATCCTTGGTTGTTCCTTCTGAAAATGAGTAATACTTCTCTCCTGGGGCTGCTGGGAGGCTTCATGGAGATGACACGAAAAAGCACTTGAACCAGGCCTAGCATGTAGTAAGTGCTCAGTAAATGGTCCCATGGTAACTAATGATGATTATAACGCCTTTCAGAATCCTTCCCTCTTCTATAATCCCAGTGGTCAGAGTATACAGTGTAACGTCATGTATTTACCCATTAAATTAGAAAGTTCAGAAAAAAAAACTTGAAAGATTGGAGAAATTGGCCACAGAATTCAACAAGTCAGAATTTTTATAAGCAAGTGTAGAATCATTTGCTTATACATTTTCTTTAATTTTTATTTTTTAATGAGAAAATATTTTTTGTGTTTCATTTAATCTTTATTGTATTTTTCCCGTTACCCTTTAGTCCCCTTATACCCACCTCCTCCCAGCAATCACCACACTGTTGTCCATGAGTTGTCCAAGCCTGTTCGCTCAATCCCTTCAGCCCCTCCAGCTGTCGTCCTGCTCTCCATCTGTGAGTCTGTCCCTATTTTCCTTGTTAGATCAGTTTGCTCATTAGATTCCACATATGAGAGAAATCACATGGTATTTGTCTTTCTCTGACCAGCTTATTTCACTGAGCATAATGTTCTCCAGGTCCATCCATGCTGTTGCAAAGAGTAAAATTTCCATCTTTTTGATGGCCAAGTAGTATTCCATTGCATAAGTGTCCCATAGTTGTTTTATC
>PVJI01018135.1:0-35023 GCA_004026765.1 Micronycteris hirsuta
GTCTAGGAGATCAAATACAAGCCATTAAATTTAGGCAAAAGCTGCAGTGCCATGCACGATATCAATATATCTGTGTTACTCAAGCACTATATAACAGCAGCCAGTGGAATTGGGAAAAGGTAAAAGCACATCTGCAAGGAGTGTGGCATCATAATAAGTTTGGACTTAATTCAACTAAATGATAAAATCATGAATATACAAGAAGCCAAAGACCCTATCATAAACCCTGCTCAGATAGCTCAAGAGTTATTATCTGAGTTAAAAGGCTTCAATCCTTTTAATCTGCTAAAACACACCACTTGGTATCTGGGGGGACTTATGCTTGCTATTCTAATCATACTCTGTGCTTTCTTATTAGTCTGCCGATAACTCCAAAGATAACTCCAGCTAATTTGCTTGGGAATGCATCGCCTGCATTTAGAAAAGAAAAAAGGGGGAGAAAATGTTTGGGAGCCATCTTGTTCAGGGACTATAACCTCATGAATGGCTAAGGCTGAGTATTAGGCTTTGGGGTTATGAGCCATTAAGGAGACAAAATATATCTTCCTGGCAGGAGCACAGAACCTGCCTCCCTCACATCCCCTACACGGCTACAGGGCAGATGACTGGTTAACCAATGATGGGTAAGACTCCTCAGAGGAGGGCAACCTAAGACAGGCACAGTCATGAAGGGACTGTCAGGGAAGGACTTAGGGGACTATAGGGAAGTGGCAGAAAGACCATTACCCCTCGGCTTTGTCATAGCCTGAGTTCTCATTCTATCTGTAAAAGGTCTCCTAATCTCCTGGTTGCTTCCCCTGCCTGACTTAGCCTGAAAGCAATAACAGAGGTAATTATGGGCTTGTACTGTTCAAACAGCTCCCGGAAGCCAATCTGAACAGGAAAAGAATGTACATTTTTTCCTCTGAAGCCTGTTCTGCCTAGCATAGCCCTGTAGATTACAGTGGCATCAGTGCTTTTGGTCATGCTGCCATAGAAAAGAAAAAAGGAGGAGATGTGGAGGATGTTGAAGGCTGGTGACTTACAGCCAGAACCTGCAGGGGTTAAGAAGGAGATAGTTAAATAGTTAATCACAAGCTTTAGCTGTATGCACCTGTGATTTTTGCAGAAGAAATATTTATCATTTAGCTAGCTTGGGAACAGAGCAATTATGCCTGCAGTTTTTCCCTGAGTCTGTAAAATGTCCTTGAGCTTTAACCAACTAACCCTTATAAAATAAACATGGAGACCACGTTCAGGATCATTGTCTCTCCATCAGAGGATGATATCCTACCTGGTCCCCACTTTTCCCTGACGTGTCTGTGTCTTTCTTAATCTCCCATTGCCCCCCTTCAGGGACCTCCTCCCCACACAGGTAGCAATACCTAGGTATATGTCCTGAGGGGGTATTGAACCCACAAACTTTTGGTGCATGGGACAACACCCCAGCCAACTGAGCCACCAGACTAGGGCTGACACTTTTTAAAAAGAGACATTCCTTTTGCTTTATATTTTTCTCCCTACCTGATCCCTCCAGAATTTGGCAGTTTTGAGTGAGTAATGGCAATATGACTGTTTGCATAAATCCAATAAGAATCTGTTCTTTTATAATAGGACACATAAAACCAATTTCCAATTGTGGTTTTATTAACCGAAACTTTGACTGGAATATCATATCTAAAAGAGACATGCTTGAACTCTGGATGTCACCAGAAAGCTTTAAGGAATTAAGATTGAATCAGAAGCTGATAACAGCCCAGTGGAGAAATATTCTGGTATCTTGCTTATTCACATGGTTCACGGCAGTCTTTCCAGGTAAGAAGTGAGGGTTGCTTCCCTCAGAGATGGCAAGGAAGGAGACTCAGGACATTTTGGGGGAACCTCAAGAACTTGAGCAATTTACCCAAACTTATAGGCATTGCAGGCAAAGCTTCATGGCAACTGTGTGGCTTGACTTTTTGCCCAGAGTGGCTGATTAAAACTCAGCCTGAAGATTCCTTATGAGATTCCAGCTAAGCAGATTTAAAAGAACCTTTATGATCAATTGCTATTCTTGTGTTTATGCAAACATTTGGGCCAAATTGAGACTAGACTTAATGCAGTCTCTTGGATAAAAATGAGGGTGATTTTGGGAGAGAAATTGTGGTTCAGTAAAAATCACAATGCCCAATTTTAGCTATTAGACTCTAATTCAGTTCATTGTTTTCAAAGTTTTGTTTTTCACCTACAAACTGAACTGGTTCCTGAATTATTCTAGTTTTCTTCAGCGTTCCAAACTAATGTTTAGTTTTTTTCTCCCATCCTTTGACTTGGAATTATTGAGAAGTAAACTTTTTCTAAGGCTGTGTCTGTGTTTGCCATGCAGAATTTACCTAAGTACCTAATGACATCACCAGTTGCGGTCAAACTGCAGACAAGGAGCATTTACCAGATTGTTACTGCTTGCTATTATTCCAGCAAAAGCCTTACATCTGGAAGTCTTCTCAAATGACAGTCTTACAGACTCAGAAACTGGTTTATATTTTGCTGTGTTCATTAACCTTTGTGTTTTCTTTTCTTCTGTTTCATAGACACACGCCTTATTTACCCAATTGCTTATTTACACAATATAGGCCTTGCTGTGAAAGCCAGTCCATGTTGCTGCCTCCTGAAATGAGACTCAGCAGTTTGGCTGAACTGATTTGTTGTCAAGATTAGATGGCCGAGTCAGTAAAGTATGGGGTGGTCTATCGGCTTCGCTTCTAGAATGTAAAACTTTATTATTGAAAAGGCAGGACTGAAGTTACCAATGTTCTGCCAACTTGAAACTATTATCCTTTTCTGCCCAAATAATTCAGACAGAAAAGGCCTGCTTGAGAAAAAAGACTGTAGTCAGAGAAAGGCAAATACCATATGATTTCACTCATTTGTGGAATCTAATGAACAATCTGAACTAACAAGCAACACAGAGACAGACTGATAGCAGACTGACAGCTCTGGAGGGGAGGTTAGGAGGGTGGAGGGACGGAGCAAAAAAGGAAAAGGATTCATGGACATGGACAACAGTGTGGTGGTTGGGGGGGCGGGCGGTGGTTGGAAGTGGAAGAGGGTATAAGTGGGATAAACGGTAATGAAAAAAAGTACAATTAAAATAAATTTAAAAAAAGAAAGATGATTGTAGAATGTTTTCCTTAGTCTAATTTGAATTAATATAGTAAACAAGAGGGCTTCACACAGGTGTGACACACCTTTGTCTAGGAAAGCCCCTCCTCCAACTTAATCTGGGACACTGTTAAGTTATTCCCTCCCTCTACCACCTGATTCTAACCTCTCATCAGACCTTTAGTTGCTACAATTCTCCTTGTTTTGGAGCTATGCCTTTTTAAACCTTCTTCTGAAATTTGTCACCTCTAGAATACAACAAAGATGCCAGCTTGTCCAGCAGTGCTGTCCTCTCAACATTGTGTATGCTACCTCTCAAGGAAATCACCAAAATTACCTGGACTTTACAAAGCCACTTTCCCTCGTGTGAAGGCTCCCCTTCCCTTTTGCTCCTATCGTTGGCAGGTAGCGAAAATCTCTAGGCCTTGGGATAGGCAGGAATACATCCCTTGACAGCAGGAAAAAGGTACAGAAGATGAAACCTTCATCCATTTACCCTTGTAAGATTAAAAGGCCCAAGATTTTTCAGGAGGGATATGTTAGCTTAGGCAGCTTGATATTAATAAAAGATAAGGGGGCAATGTGAATCAGACATTAAGAAGTTTAATCAACTAGGAAGCTGAATTGGACAATAAGCCTGATTAAGTCTGGAAGTTACCACTGCAGATACCCCAGAGGATCTCAGCATTACCCCACTAAGGAGATTAACAACCTTCCCTCCCCATGTAGGGAGAAAAGACTGGTTTTCCAATCTCAGAGTATGGGAGATGGAAGGAATAAGCAATAAAGGGTAAATTCCTCTGCTGGGCACATGCCCAGCAGAAGCCCAGGAGGACCTGGGCACACATGCAGTAGAAGCCAAGATGGCACCGGGGGAGGTAAGCTGATGTACAGTAGGAGCCAAGTTGGCAACCATAAAGGCCTGTCTGCCTGGCTTGGGAAAAGGATCAGATTGGAGAACAGACACAGGACCCTAAAATATCTAGGAAATGGATTAGATAGGGGAAGGGCCCAAAACCAGCCCAGGAAGGATTGGGAAGTTGATTGTTTAATTTGATAGAGTGCCTGGTCCTTCCCAAACCTGAGATAATATAACCTGAACTTAACAAAGGGAAGCCCCACCCCACCCCCATAACATGCATGCATTCATGAGCTTGCACATTCTCTCTCCACAGCAGCCAATTGGGCCTAGTTGCTTCCTGTGGCCTGGTAGCTGCATGGGCTCCAACCATGGGTTCCAAGTGTGAGCCTGGCTACAATGACACAGTGCCAGCAGGAACGCAGCTGGCAATAGAGACTATGCTAGCTGGACAAGAGCAAAGGCTGTACTGGACTAAGCTTTGACATGGACTGAACCAATGGGACAGAATTTCTGGAACCTGGCCTTTCTTCTGGACTTGATAAAGACAAGGCTGGATTCTGTCCACAGTGGGATGGAGCTGAACCTGGGACTCTTTTGTGTTTGTTCCAGCTTCAATAAATCATATCAACATACCTCATACCTCATCCTCCCGTGTGTGGTCCCCAGGACACATTTTTTGCAACACCCCAAGGACCCCATTTCCACTGGCAACAGAAAACCAGTGCTACACAAACATTCTTTTCCTGTCTCCTCCTGGGCCTCTGAACATTCCCTTCCTGTTTCCTCAATGAACCTGAGCATCGGAAGGTACAGAAGTGGAAGTGCTGTATTAGTAATGTGGATCCCTATACTCTGCTGGGATTAGACTTAAGCTTTACTCTGATTGGTGGCAATTGCATCCTTACTCATTTCCTTGAGTACCAACGGGGTTCAGCATCTTTTTTATATTTATTGGCCATATGAGTTTCCTCCTCTGGAACTACTTAATCATATTCATTGTCTATTTTTATACTGGGTGGTTATTTTTTTTATTAATTTTTGAGGAATCTTCGTGTATTCTGGAAATACATTCTTTGTCAGTTAAATCTGTTCTAAATCTCTCCACAGTTGTGCCCTGGCTCGTGTGGCTCAGTGGACCGAGTGCTGGACTGTGAACCAAAAGGTCGCCGGTGGGATTCCCAGTTAGGGCACATGCCTGGGTTGTGGGCCAGATTCCCAGTTAGAGGTGTGTGAGTGGCAATGGATCTCACCTCTCTCTAAAAATAAATACATAAATAAATAAAAAGGAAACTCTTAAATCTCTTCACAGTTGCTATGGACTGAATTGTGCTCTCCAAAATTCCGTAACCCCCAATTTGATGGTATCCATGGGAGGCTGTACCTAGAAAGCAGCCCTCACCACAATCTAGGAAGAGTGCTCTCACAAGGAACAAATTTGTTGCCATTAAAAAATATTGATTGGTTGATTTTAGAGAAAGAGGGAGAGAGAAAGAGAAACATGAGTTTGTTGTTCCCCTTATTTATGCATTCATTGGTTGCTTTTTGTATGTGACTTGACTGGGGATTGAATTCACAACCTTGGCATATGGGGACAATCCTCTAAAGCCACTGAGCTAACCACCCAAGGTCAGTTTGCTGCCATCTTGATCTTGCACTTCTCAGCCTCCAGAATTGTGAAAAATACACGTTGTTTAAGCCACCTAGTGTGTGGCATTTGGTTAGAGCAGCAGGAGCAAACTAAGACAGCAGTTCATGATGTCTTTGGTCAAATAGAAGGCTAATTTAAAAAAAATACTGTTTTTCACTAAAGTGTAATTTACACACAGTAAAATTTACCATGGTAGTGAACAATTCTGTGATTTTTGACAAACACATACAATATAGAACCACCAATGCAATCAAGATATAGAACAGTTTCTTCATTCTGGCAAATTCCCCTCTCCTCCAGCTCTCACTGATCTGATTTTTGTCCTTATACTTTTGGAAGGCTCGAATTTTAATGTCTTTAAATTTGAATCATTCTTTTCTTTAATGGTTTGTGATTTTCATTCTTGTGTAAGAAATTTTCCTGCTCCAAGGTCACAAGTATATTTTCCAATATCTTCTAAAAGTGTTAAAAGTTTTACTTTCCACCTTTATGGCTTTGATTACTTGTAATTATTTTTTTATTTTTATTTTTTAAAGATTTTATTTATTTATTTTTAGAGAGAGGGAAAGGGAGGGAGACAGAGAAGGAGAGAAACAGCAATGTATGGTTGCCTCTCACATGGCCCTCACGGGGACCTGGCCTGCAACCCAGGCATGTGCCCTGACTGGGAATCGAACCGGGACCGTCTGGTTCCCAGCCCGCGCTGAATCCACTGAGCTACACCAGCCAGGCACTTGTAATTATTTTTGTATCCAATGTGATATAGAGATTTAGTTCTGAGATTTCTCTATAGAGAACTGGCACCAGCTATGGAAAAGTCTATCTTTTGTTTATGATTAGCAAAGCCAATAAGGATAAAATTAACGGGTTCACTATTCAAAATGAAAGATGTCTAATTTTTCCAACAGAGTTCACAAAAGGGTGACAGGTAGGGAGAAGATATTTCCAACATCAAAAACTAATGAGGGCCCTGGCTGGTGTAGCTCAGTGGATTGAGCATGGGCTGCGAACCAAAGGGTTGCCGGTTCGATTCCCAGTCAGGGCACATGCCTGGGTTGCAGGCCAGGTCCCCAGTGGGGGCCACGTAAGACGCAACCACACATTGATGTTTCTCTCCCTCTCTTTCTCCCTCCCTTCTCTTCTGTCTAAAAATAAATAAATAAAATCTTAAAAAAAACAAAAACAAAAACCAACTAATGAGGGATTTTACCTAAAGAAAAAGTCAGGGAATCCAAGAGAAAAATAAGCATGTGTACAATTGGGCAATTCACAGATGTGAGATCCAAGTTGGTCAAACACATTAAGAAATGTTAGTATTTAGTGAAGTTTGAATAAGAGAAAATGAGTCCTGGCAAGGTGGCTCGCCTGGTTGGAACATCATCCCATACACTAAAGAACTGCGGGGTTTGATTCCCAGTCAGGGTACATATCTGGGATTCGGATTTGATCCCCAGTTGGGGTACGTGTAGGAGGCGGCCAATCGATGTTTCTCTCTCACATTGATGTTTCTCTTTCTCTCTTCCCCTTCCTCTCTCTTTAAAATGAGTAAAAACACATCCTTGAGTGAGAATTACAAAAGAGAGAAAATGAGATGGCATTTTAACTTCATCAGAGTAGAAATCCTATGTAACGTTTACTATAATTTTGGTGTATTTTCTCCCGGATTTAAAAAGTATACATTTAGCTCTGGCTGGTGTGGCTCAGTGGATTGAGTACCGGTGGGGGAACTGAAAGGTTGCCTGTTTGATTCCCCGTCAGGGCACATGTCTGAGTTGTGGGCCAGGTCCCCAGTTGGGGGCATGTGAAAGGCAACCAATCGATGTTCCTCTCATACACATCGATGTTTATGTCCCTCTCTTTCTCCCTCCCTTCCCCTCTCTCTGAAAATAAATACAATAAAAAATGTACATTAAAAAATATATTTGTGATCAAATTGAGCTTGCTTGTACCCCTCCCCCTACCTCTGTCAGTGGCCAGGTCTCACCCAGATGATGGAGAGGCTCTACTTCAATTAAGGTTTCCTGACCCACTTTCTCTCTACTGCCCTAGCAGGTCCAACAGGGCTGTGCTGCACAGCTAGGAATCTGCTGAGTTACCTTCCTATTTTTCCCCACACCCCAAGGTTACCAAGGAAGAGGGATTAGGAGACCCAGCTGCTTAGAGAGTTCCGAAGATACAGTGTTTATCCCAAGTAACTTTGAAAAGAAAACATTCACAGGGGGAGGTTTTCACAGTCACCCAGACTCAAAAACCAACAGATGTGAGCTGCCCCCATCCTTCCTTCCTCTTCTGTGTACCTGATACCTCATTTAATTAAAACTTGCATAGCAGTAGGCATGGAGGAACAGCAGCAGGGGTTGTACTGAGCTGCTTCATTTCATCTGGAATGTTACCCATCCAAAATGTTCATAGGCCACAAAGGGGATGCTTGAGGTTTTAATGATTGACCCAGAATGATCACTTTTAATGTTTCACAGAGAGTCTGTTGAATTGGTCCAAGCAGGAGGATGCATACTCACTATGCCGTGGTTCCATTTTGGCATATCAGTCAGCCAGTGAATGTAGAATTTTCTGGCATTAGCCCAGCAGCAGGGGAGGAGTGTCTGCTTCCTTAGGATGCAGCCCTGTCGGGCTTTTTTTTCTTTACCACACCCACATTAACACAGTTATTTAGAAAGGCCAGCACATCACTATAACTACCTCAGAAAATTTTATCTGGCCAAAGGCAACAGTCCCATTTCAAATTTTTGCCGAATCGGAGATTTTTTTTCCCCCGAACACAGTATCTTCCTGATGAGAGCATACAGCTCTTAAGAAAAAAAATTGAGGATACCCAGCTGGTGTAGCTCAGTGGTTTGAGCGGGGGCTGGGAACCAGAGGGTCCCGGTTCGATTCCCTAGTCGGGGCACATGCCTGGGTTGCAGGCCAGGTCCCCAGTGAGGGCCATGTGAGAGGCAACCATACATTGCTCTTTCTCCATCCCTTCTCCTCTCTCTAATAAATAAAATCTTAAAAAAAAAATGAGAATATAGTTTGGGAATGGGATCCCTTGCTTCTCTTCTTCCAGTGCCCACCTCACAAAATCCGGTACCACGTGAACTGGGATTTTGTCATGGGAGATGACTCATTTAATTAACACACTGCTTCTCACTGTACACTTGGAAACACGGGTTCAGTTTCCTCTGGTTCTTGCCAAAGCTGCTTATGAAACAGATCTGGTTTGGGTGCCCACGGCGTTTAAAAATACCAGTTCATACTTTCCCTTGATTCATTTTCATTACAGGCTAAATTTAGAATCTCGCCCGGGGCCTGGCAGTTCACCTGTTCCTAACTGGCATGTCTCCACTGTCATGCTTGCTGCAGGGTGCCCATGTTCCTGTCTGGCGTCCCGTGTCCTCACTGATGAAAGTGACATCTAGAGAAACAGATGCCAGTTGTCAAAGACAGCCACTTTGCTTGGGAGGCTCGATTGCTGACTGGCGATCAACACTGTACATCCTGTGAAAAACACCTTTTTCATAGGCTTAAAAAATATCTCAGTGTTCGATCACGTGTATCTTTGGTTAGAAGTGAGATAAACAGCATTTTCAGTGCTTTCCCACCCTCGTAAAGGGATAGCGCGGTCCAACTCTTGCTTCTGGCAACCTCTGCGCGCCACCGCAGGTAAAGCCTGCGACCTGTTCGCACTGTGGGCAAATGCCGAGGGGCGCGGGCTGTGGGAGGAGAGGGGCGGGCGCAGCGAGCGCACGGGCACCAGGAGGCGGTGCCACGTGGGGGGCAGTACTCAGCGCCCCGCGCACTACCCTATCTCATTAGGATGATGTTCTTTGTTTATCCATTTGTGACAGCGCTTTACGCAGGTAGGACTCAGCCCCTTTGGGACAGGTGCGGATAGGGGTTTTTCGTTCTCCTCTCGGCGCAGTTTATTCATCCTCACCGTGCGTGGGTCGGTTATCCCCGCATGCCCGGCAGTGACATCACGTATTCCTTTGCAGCTCCCGAAGACAGCTGCGTCCTGAGTCTGAGGGTCGGGGTCCAGGCCAGGGTTCGGCAAAGAACGAGAAAATAAGAACCCACAGTGCCCGCGTTGAGGTTACTGCACACTGCCCCGATATCCCTCAGTCCCCGCGGCCCACCGCCCCCCTTTTGTAGCAAGTCGACGAGGGGCGGGGCCGGAGGGCGCCGCGGCGTGTATACGTAACTCCGGACAGAGGGCGGGGCAAGGGCGGCGGCGTTCGGTAGGGTACCTCCGGCGTCTCATCCTCTCGCTTTACCCTACTCAGCGTCCTCTTCAGCGTCCTCTCGGTTGCCTTCCTCGGCCCCTGGGCCGCACGCCGCCGCCCGTCCTCCTGCTCGCCCTTCCTGTGCCTACCGCCATGGGCCGTCGCCCGCCGCGCTGCCAGGCCGAGGGCAGCTGAGGCGCCGCGCCAACATGGGCAAGGGCGGAGCAGGGCCCGAGAGCCAGCCGGAGCAGCCCGGGAGCCCCGTGCGCGCACGCCCGCGCCGCCGCGGGGATGCCCGCGCCCGCCGCCGCGCCCTGAGCGCCTTTGTCTGCCGCCCGCTCTGCCCGCCGCACCACTGGCCTCGCGGGCCCGCGCCGCGGCCCGGGGCGCGTCCATGAAGATGGAGCCGGGCCGGCCGGCTTCCCCCACGGGCGGCCCGTGCCCTGACCCGGAGCCGGGCGGACTCGACTGGCCGGGGGTCGCCCCTACGTCCGCCGATCCTGCCCCGCGCCCGGGTCTCAGCCCGCTGGATCCCGCCGACTTGAGCGCCGGGCGGGTTCTGGGGGCCTCTTACCTGCTGCCGAGTCAGGCCGCCTGCCCTGACCCCGATCCTGACCCTGATCAGCAGCTGACAGAACTCGGCCCGCTTTTTTTCTGGACTAAAGAGCCGGAGGATTATGGGCCCCAAAGTTGCCAGGAGAGCGCGGCTCTCTGCGCGCAGGATTTTAGCCACAGCAACCACAGGAGGGGCGAGGTCGACTTCTTTCCTTCCTTACCCTCGCCGACGGTGGAGTTGACGCTGGAGGTGGGTCCCGGGGACGCGCACCAGCCATCGG
The DNA here is from genome assembly GCA_004026765.1 of Micronycteris hirsuta. Classification (NCBI taxonomy): domain Eukaryota; kingdom Metazoa; phylum Chordata; class Mammalia; order Chiroptera; family Phyllostomidae; genus Micronycteris; species Micronycteris hirsuta. The sequence goes on from PVJI01018135.1 coordinate 10,690, forward strand.
ACTTAAGCCAGACCTGCTCCCTCACGAGCGAGCCCACGGGGTGTGCGGAGGACGGCCCCCGCCTCCGAGCCGTGTTCGATGCCCTGGACGGGGATGGGGACGGCTTCGTCCGCATGGAGGACTTCGTCCAGTTTGCCACGGTGTACGGGGCAGAGCAGGTAACTCGGCGAGCGCGCCTGGGCCCTCAGCATGAGAGCCTGGCCCTGCGCGCCCCCTCCGGGCCGATGCGGTCCGCTATGTTCGCGAAATGCATGGTTAGGACCAGTGGGCCCGCTTGTTCTTTTTATTCACTTGTGCCCTCACCTCTGGTTCAATTTTACCAGAGCTCCTCTTTCTCCTTTTAAAGAGGTTCTGTTCTGTAGAGTTTGTTTCTTGCACTGCCCTGCAACCCGCCCCCCTCCCCCGCTCCCCGGCTCTCCCTCGCCACAGGAGCTGGGTCTTTCTTAAACCGAGGAGAGTTCCTGGCGTAGGGACATGGTGACAGCTGCCTGATAGAAGTGCCCCCTGAGTGAAGTGCCTGGCAGTTCCTCTGAGGGCCCAGAGCTGGATTGGCTGAAGTAATTCACTCCTTCAGACCTCAAAGGCCAGGCTATGCTTGGCTGCTTAAGATCATGGCGATAGATGCCTTTTTTGGCATATGTTCTACGTGGACTTACCTTTTATTGTTTGGGAGACAGCGAACGCTAAAAAAAATTCACTTCTGTACCTTCTGTGCAGAAGGAAAGGGAATGATGATGGGTGGAGGAGGGCTGGGGATGAGCCTGAGAGCATCATGGTGAATACAAACTCGAGCAGAACTTCGTCAGGGCCACCTCCACTCTTGCAGGAGAGGTGAGAGGTAGACAGCCGGCCATGGGAATGCACAGTGCAATGCGGCAGGGGTCCCACGCAGCGTCCAGGGGCTGCAGCTGCTCCGGGAGTGGATGGGTCTCAAGATCCAGCCCTTGTCTTCCGTCTCAGAACTCATGAAAATTGGTGGAGATAACAGCAGAGCTGTGTTGTGTTCTGCAAATAACTGCATAGACATGAAATAGGTTACTGGTTTTCACTTTTAAATATTTTGCTTAGTAGTAGAAAATCCCTAAAATGCTGATCTTCTAGTTTTTGTATTTTATTGAGTTCTCAACACATGCAGACATTAGTTAAGTGGGTGTTCAAGTACATATGCATGTTTAAGCCAAGAGATTTTTAAGAAAAGAGGTAAAATTGACACTCTGGTATTTAGGGTGTTGTAACTAAAAATCTTTATAAGGGACCTATGTGCCATACCCCTGCCCCCCCCCACCCCCCAGTATTCAGAATGTCCCTTGAGCCCAGGAAGATGTGCATACCCCCATCAGCTCCCATCAGCATGGTGCTTGTGTTTAGCGCTGGGCTGGAAGACATTGCTCAGATGGGTCTCCCATGTCTTAATCTAATGGGTATAGAAATACATCATTTCCTCTGTGGTTAGCAGGGATAGTGATTGCTGGTCCAGGTTCTTTGGTGCTTTTCTTGCCCCTGGGCTGGAGAGCACCTTGGGCATCCTTGGTCGTTATTAACTAGTGTGATGGGTCTTCTCTCCAAACATACCCTTTTTCATTACAGCAAAAATGTTTTAAAAATACCACATTTCTGTGTGTGTGTTTTTTTTAAATCATAACCTGACTCGGTTAGAGTACTTTACAGATTATGTGAGGCTCATTTATGTTTTCACTGGATCATCACCACCTTTCTCTGAGGTAGTAGTAGGCAAGCAGGCCTCGTCTCACTTTACAGGTAAGAAATGGAAGCCCCGAAAGGTTGGACGTCCAACTTTTTCAACACCCTGCAAGTTAAATTGTCAGTGCTAGAACAGGGGCCAAAACTAGGTTTTTTGGCTAATAACATTTAGATGCCTCTCAACTTCTTAGATTTGGTGGCTCAAAATATTCCCACAAAGTTTCATCTTACTGAATTTCATAAAATCCTTTTCACTGGAGAAGCACCTTTTGTTGTAACTGTCCTTATTCATCACAATGGGGAAAACTTTGGGTTGCTATTCGGGGCTGAACTTTCTTATAATCATAAAGTAGAGATGAGTCAAAATTCTTTGCTCTGTTAGCTCCTGGTGGAATTTCTAATTTGGTGGTAAGGTTTGATGACTCAGAGTTTGGTAGCATGGGTGAGTGTAAGGAACCTGTGGCATTACCCATTCTGTTTGTTCTCCCAGGCTGCTCAGGAAGCAGTGTTAGACTTGATCTGAGTACCCAGACTTGAGTGAGCTTCCTGGGATGGTGGAGGAGATCTCCTGTTTTGGAGCAGATAATTCACAGGGTAATGAAAGATTGACTTTTGTGTTGGTGTAAGATTAGCTATCCTTTATTATGATTTAGGCTTGCTTTTTCCAAGTTCATTATCAGAATACATTATAGAGAATGACTTGGCTGGTGTGGCTCAGTGGATTGAGTGCTGGCCTATGAACCAAAAGGTCTCAGGTTCCATTTCCAGTTAGGGCACTGCCTTGGTTGCATGCCTGGGTTGCAGGCCAGGCCCCCCACTTGGGGGCGTACAACAGGCAACTGGGCAAAGTTTTCCTCCTCTTCCTACCTTCCTTCCCCTCTCTCTAAAAATAAAATAAATAAAATCTTTTAAAAAAGAATACTTTATAAAAGAGCAAATGAATGAAATGTTCTCTGATAGTGAAGTAATTTAAAGAAAAGTGAAGAATTCTATCTCATGATGAATGCTCTTAAACTTTTAAATGAAAAGTCTTGCCCTGGCTGGTGCAGCTCAGTGGATTGAGTGCTGGCTTGCAAGCTGAAAGGTCACTGGTTCGATTCCCAGTCAGGGCACGTGCCTGGGTTGCCATCCAGGTCCCCAGTTGTACTAGAGGTGACCACTCGATGTATCTCTCCCATATTGATGTTTCTCTTTTTCTTTTTCTTCCCCTCTCTCTAAAAATAAATAAATAAAACCCTTAAAAGAAAGAACAGTCTTGGATATATACAGAAGTAGAGACAAAAGGCTAGTCTGGTGAACTCTCCCTCTGCTCCCTCGCCATTGCTCAGTTTCAGCAATTTTGGTTCACCTGTAAACTCCCCAACCTCGTATTATTTTTGAAACATATGTGACATATCATTCATCCATAAATATTTCAGTTTATATCTTTGAGAGATAAGGATTCATTTTAAAACATTCATGATTTTTTAAAACCTTAGAAACTGTTCAGATAAGCTAGATAACAGAAATAAAGACCTTAAGTTTTTGTATTTTCCACTTTGAGATTTCAAAATATTGAGTGTGTGAGACAGGCTGGTCATATTACTGTCCTTGATAGTATCAACTAGATTATCTTGATCGTTGCAAAATTTTCAAAGGTAGCATATTCAGTATCTTTTATGTAATCTGTAAAGGAAGCATTTTAAATTACTTAGGTTCTGTATCTGAAGTTTTATTAGAAGCAGCTCCCATTTATAATACAGTTGGCTTTTGTGTCCCTCCTCAGCAATGTCACAGTGTGTCTGGATCTCATTACATCACCTGGTGATAGATCAGGTGTGTAATATAAGTGTTAACAGGAATCTGCAAAGGAAAGGGGAAGGAGGACTACGGTGGAGCTTTCTGGCTAAGACAGGACTCAAGAGTCAGATGTGCCCAGACACTAGGTGTGAACTTGAACAGGTTACTTTTAACAGCCTCGACCATTTCTGAAGACTCCTCATCAACATGACCCCTTCGTACTGAGAGGACCGATGCTTTCGTAGTCACCACTAACTCATTGTAAAGTAGAAATTGTAGAATAAATTCTAAGAGTATTGTGAGAAAGGATCGGTTTATTTTGGTTTTATTTTTCAAAGGAATTAATTGTAGAGATTATCTTCACGCTGTATTATTATGCTCACTTACACAGTTCTATTTTGACAATCACTGATCTTTTCTAGAGAACCCTCCCCGTCTAAGCCCTGAATGCCCTTCAGGAACCTTGCAGGCACTGTCTGTCCTCTTCAGTACGGTACTTGCATAAGTAGGCTGCTGAAGAAGTGTTGATGCTCGGAAGGTCTCCTATTTTTTAATTCTCACCTCTGTTGGTGGGAATTGGAAGTCCCTAGGGACATTTGGGTGCACTTTTTTTTTCTTTTTTTTCCTTTGGCTGCACCTTTTAGTTGCTTCAGTGTCCTTTCCAATTCCTATCCTGGCCTTGAATTTGAGTGTGTGTGAGCGTGTTTGTGTGTGTGAGTGGGAGAGAATGAGTGCGTGTGTGAGCAGGTCGTGGGAGCTGATGTGTATGAGAGAATGAATGTGTGTTGAAGAGCAGATGAATGTGGGAACTTTTGTGTGTGTGTGTGTGTGTTTGTATGTGTATCTCTTGGTCTGTATGTTGGATGGATTGCTAAAAAGCAGATGACATCCCTTTATGTGCTTGGATCACATGCAATTTTAAAAAGATTTTATGTATTTAGTTTTAGACAGAGGGGAAGGGAAGGAGAAACAGATGGAGAGAAACATCAATGTGTGGTTGCCTCTCACGTACCACCTACTGGGGACCTGGCCTAGAAGCCAGGCATGTGGCCTGACTGGGAATCAAACCAGAGACCCCTTGGTTTGCAGGCTGATGCTCAATCCACTGAGCTGCACCAGCCAGGGCACCTTTGCAGTATTATAAAATAATACATGCTTATTATTTTTAAAGAACTGGAAAATACAGAGTGATATAAAATATAAACAAAAAATGACCAACAGTCCCACAATTCTGAGAAAAATACAATTAGCATTTTAATGCATTTCCTTCCAGACACTTTTATACACACACAGGCACACATACACACTGCCTAAAGAAGTACACAATTGAGTTCATATTGGGTAGAAGCTAAATTACTGTTATAGATATTCATTATTTAAAAAGGCAAAAGTGGTGCTTGCTTTGGCAGCACATACACTAAAATTGGAATGATGCAGAGAAGGTTAGTATGGCTCCCGTGCAAGGATGACATGCAGATTTATGAGTATTCCATATTTTAAGAAAATAAAATAAAAAGATGAAAATAAATGATACCAGTAAACAGTATCAGAAAAATAAGAATCAGTATAGTATCACCATCTAGAAGATAGCTACGTAAGTACTTAATATGTAAATTTAAAAAAAAAATATATATGTGACTTATGGTCAAGATGGAGGCATAGGCAAACACAATTCACCTCCTCTCACAACCACATCAAGATTAAAACTAAATATAGAACAACCATCACTCAGAACTGTCAGAAATTGAGTTGAATGGAAGTCTGACAACTATGGAATTAAAGAAACCACATCCATCCAGACTGGTAGGATGGGTGCAGATATGGAATGGGCTGGTCCAAAATCCATGTGTGGTGGATAAAAACCTGGGAGGGAGGAGTCCCAGACCCACACCAGGCCTCCCCCAGCCCAGGGTTCCAGTGCCAGGAAGATAAGTCCCCATAACTTCTGGCTGCAAAAACCAGTCAGTATTGAGTTGGTGGAAGAAAATTCTGGAGTCCTAAGCAGTTCCTCTTAAAAAACTCCCACATGGACTTACTCAGACTCACTCCCTCTGAGCTCCAGCTAGGGGTAGCAGCTTGAAAAGCACCAGTGGTATACAGACAGGAACTGAAGTGTCTTGCATCAAGACAAGAACTGATGGACAGCTTTCTCCCAGACAGAAAGACGGGCAGAGGCCATTGTCCCTTTTCTGAGCCCTCCCTCCAGAGAGTCACAGAGCTGGCAGGCAGGTGCCATATCTGAGACTCTATCACCTGGCTAACACTGTTTGCTCTGCTCTGGAGATCGCCTGAGGCTCTATCCCAGCCAACTTACCTGCCCACCCAAGCTGTTAAAAGTGACTTTTCCATATGAATGGCTGGTCTTGACTAATGCTTTACAACTTCCTAAGTCTTCTCAAAGAACCAACTGCCTGCCTCAGTGAGCCCCCAGCTCCTCTGCCTCTTGCTAAGTAGCCCCAGACTGGCACTAGTGGTAGCTAGCTTAGGTTCACAGCTTGGCTTCACCTGGGAACCTTCAAACCCAGCACAAATAGCAGCCATCTCAGATTGCTTTATAGCTCATGGAGGGTGGCCCCAGGCAGAACACAGGTGGGGGCTGACTTGGGCCTACACCGCTTGGGAAACCGCAGAGTCTGTGCACCTAGTAGATAGCTACGGACTACATTGGAGCACCACCACCCTACCCCTGCATAGTTGACCCTCCGCAGAGGGCAGAGAGTGGTGGTCAGTGGTCACAGCCAGTCCTTGCAGCTGACTGGCTTGGGTAAATCCCTCCTACTAATCTGCTAACAGCAACCAAAGCTCAGCTACAAGAGGAGGGTGTACTCAGGCTATACAAAGGGCACACCTCAAGTATATACCTTGGGTGATAGGGGAGATTGTGCCACTGGACCCTACAGGACACCTACTACATTAGGCAACACTACCAAGACATGGAGTCAAAGCAGCTCTGCCCAATACATAGAAACAAACACAGGGAGGCTGGCAAATGGAGGAGACAAAGTAACATGGCCCAAATGAAAGAACAGTTCAAAACTCCAGAAAAGAGCTAAATGAAATGGAGATAAGCAATCTATCAGATGCAGAGTTCAAAACGCTGGTTATAAGGATGCTCAAGGAACTTAGTGAGGACCACAACAGCATAGAAAAGATCCAGTCGGAAATGAAGGATCCACTAATTGAAATAAAAAACAATTTACAGGGAAACAGCAGTAAAATGGATGAAGCTGAGAATCAAATCAATGATTTGGAATGTAAGGAAGCAAAAAACCAATCAGAACAACAAGATAAAAAAGAATTCAAAAAATGTGGGTAGTGTAAGCAACTTCTGGAACAACTTTAAGAGGTCCAACATTCGCATCATAGGGCTGCCAGATGGAGAAGAGAAAAAGCAAGACATTGGACATCTACTTGAAGAAGTAATGAAAGAGAACTTCCCTAATTTGGTGAAGAAAATAGAAATGCAAGTCCAGGAAGCACAGAGAGTCCCAATTATGTTGGATGCAAAGAGGCCCACTCCAAGACACATTTTAATTAAAATGCCAAAGGTTAAAGATAAAGAGAGAATCTTAAAAGCAGCAAGAGAAAAGCAGTTAGTTTCCTAAAGCAGAGTTCCCATAAGACTGTTGAGCTGATTTCTCAAAAGAATCTTTGCTGACTAGAAGGGATTGGCAATAAGTATTCAAACTCATGAAAAGCAGAGATCTACAGCCAAAATTGCTCTACCCAGCAAAGCTATCATTTAGAATCAAAGGGCAGACAGAGGGCTTCCCAGATAAGAAAAATCTAAGGAGTTCATTATCAATAAACCATTATTAATTGAAATGTTAAAGGACCTTATTTAAGAAAAAGAAGATCAAAACTATGAACAATAAAATGGCAATAAATACATGTCTATCATCAATTGAATCTAAAAAAATTAAGCAGGAGGAATAGAAACAGAATCATAGATACAGAGATCGTTTTGATGGTTGCAAGGCGGGAGGGAAGTGTTGGGGAATGGGCGAAGAGGTGGAGGCATTAAGAAGTACAAATTGAGCCCGGCTGGTGTAGCTCAGTGGATTGAGCGCGGGCTGGGAACCAGAGGGTCCTGGTTCGATTTCCCGTTGGGGCACATGCCTGGGTTGCGGGCCAGGTCCCCAGTGAGGGCCATGTGAGAGGCAACCATACATTGCTCTTTCTCCCTCCCTTCTCCTCTCTCAAAATAAATAAATAAAATCTTAAAAAAAAAAAATTAAAAAAAAAGAAGTACAAATTGATATTTACAGAATAGCCATGGGGATGTAAAGTACAGTATAGGAAATGGAGTAGCCAAAGGACTTATATGCATGATCCATGGACATGAACAATGGGGTGGTGTTTGCTTGATGAAGTGTGGGATTACTAGGTGGAGGGAGGCAAAAGGGAAAAATTGGGACAACTGTAATAGCATAATCAATAAAATAAAAAATATATAATAAATGTTCATTCTCCTAAAATTGTACAATTATATATTTTTAAAATTTTATTTATTTTTAGAGAGAGCAGAGAGAAAGAAAGGGAGAGAAACAGCAATGTGAGAGAAATACTGAGCAGTTGCCTCTTGCTCACCCCTAACTGGGGACCTGGCCTGCAGCCCAGGTATGTGCCCTTACTGGGAATGGAACCAGTGATGTTTCTGTTCGTAGGCCGGCACTCAATCCACAGAGCCACACCAGCCACAGCGCCATGTTGTTGTTTTGCACCTGCTTTTTTTTTCTTTTTGATGAACTTACTCTTTGACCAGTTTTTTTAAAAATTAAAGATCTCTGGTATTGGGTGTTTACTTTAAAGGAAATCTAAAGTTTTACTTGTCCCAGGAATATTTCAGATTGTTAGGTATTATTCCAGTGTCAGATCTAACATACAGAAAGAATTTAATTCCATGTAGTCTACATGGACAAGGTTGTAAAGGGACCAAGCCCATGGATTCCTTCACTTCCAAACACTTTGTTTGAATTCTGAAATAGGGTCTAAACATTCGTTATAATTGAAATATTAGACAAAGGGTCATCCACTGAAGGCTGTTTGTTATGTGGCCCTCAAAAGTGTTAATTACCAAGTCTCCAACATAATTTACATTAGTGCTTCTGATATAAGTGAAGATAGGGGTATGCTAAATTGTATGTACACCACAGTTATAACTGTAAAAATAATCCATGTGAAAATAGTCTTGGCAGAAATATAAAAATTATTTTTAGTTGTGCGTATGTGTTGGGGGAATGTAATTGTAGGAGGGGGATGTATGGTAGGAATGGGGTTTGGTTTTATTTAAGGTATTGGCCAAATTTTCTGTTATGTTATTGAATTTATTTTAATTAGTTTGGAAAGTGGTGCCTGTACACATATCACAAATTTCAAAAAGTATAAGAAGGAATGTAGTAGTGCCCTGGCTGGTGTGGCTCAATGGATTGAGTCCCGGACTCCGAAGCAAAGGGTCACGGGTTTGATTCCCAGTCAGGGCACATGCCTAGTTGTGGGCCGGGTCCCCAGTAGGGGGGGTGCATCAGAGGCAACCTCACATTGATGTTTCTTTCCCTCTCTTTCCTTCTCCTCTCCCCTCTCTCTCAAAATAAAATCTTAAAAAAAAAAAGGAATGTAGTAAAAGATTTCATTACAATTTTTGGAAATATAGAAATGTAAATAAACCATAAAGATAAAATTTGTACATATTTTACTTTGACTTAGTATAGGTTTTAGATCAAGATATAAAATACATCTAAAGTAATTCAGATTTCTAGTAAATTGAAGATCTTTATAGAACATATATCTTTATAGAACATATAGAACATTATAGATCTTTAATATATGAACATATTAAATTAGCATGTTCAGATGTTTATTGAAGATGGACTGTTAATTTTACTGATATTTGGATAAACGTACATTAGAAAATGCCTATAATTCTTTTTCTAATAGCGATTGTATTTATTTGTTTATTTATTTATTTTAGAGATGGGGTAAGGGAGGGAGAGAAACATAGATGCATTGCCTCTCACATGCCCTGAACAGGGAGTTTTGGGGGAACCTCACCCACTACCCAGGCATGTGCCCCGACTGGCAGTCAAACCAGCAACCCTTTGGATTGCAGGCCAGTGCTCAACCCACTGAGCCATACCAGCCAGGACAGAAAAAACCTATCATTCTTGAAGGCTGGCTTCCAGATAGGCATTGTGCTTTCATCAATATCTGACATAAATAACTGTAAGAAATGCCTGGTGAAAAGAATTGCACAGTTTGCCCTGTAATTTTCAAAAGTTCTCGAGACTAGTGGATTAGAATAAATGGATTCAGTATCATTGTGAGGGAGGAAAAGAAATTTTTTCATTGGGTACAGTTTTATTTTTCCATTCAGATATTTCACGCAAGTTAGTACTACTCTGATTATAACTTGTGTTCTTGTGTTTTCTGTAAGTTTCAAAACCAGAGCTAACATTGAGCCAGGGTCTTGTCTATGCCGCTGAAACAGGTGTCCTGGCTCCCTGTCCATAAGCCTCTTGCTGGGCAGACTGAGCCTTGGGCCAACAACAGCAGGCCTTGAATGGGTACTGTGCCCTTTTCTGCAGGGACATTGTGGGCATGATGTCATGGATGCATGCTTCAAAATATGAAACACTCGAAAGGCCAAGTATTGAATAACATTTTATCATTTTTAGCTGTAAATTGAGGAAGCACTATCACTGTGCATTATTTTACCATATTTTTCGGACTGTAAGACGCACCTAGGTTTTAGAAGAGGAAAATAGGAAAAAAATTTTGAAGCAAAAAATGTGGTAAAATATTTAATAACATAAATGGCATAATATTTCAGCAATGTAAATGTAAACAGCCAGGTAAGGTACATTCAGACTATAAGACGCACCCCCATTTTCCTCCCAAATTTGGGGGAAAAAAGTGCATCTTATAGTCCGAAAAATACGGTGAGTTGTTTTTGTGCACATTGTTTATATGTTGATAACTTCAAACTCGCTATTTCTGAAATTCCTAGCTATTTGCTGGAAATCCTAGTTATTTTTCTAAAGACCCGTATCTCAGAAGGATTTAAAGATGCATACCTCTTAGAATTCTAGTTTGTTAAATGATCTATTTTATTCTTTCTTTTGTTGGATAATTTCATAAAGCTTTTACAAAAGTTTTTGCGGGGGTGTCCAACCTTTTGGCGTCTCTGGGTCACACTGAAAGAAGAGTTGTCTTGGGCCACATATTAAATACACAAACACTAAATGAAAGCTGATGAGCAAAAAAAGGTTTTAAGTAAATTTATGATTTTGTGTTGGGCCCTATTCATAGCCATCCTGGGCTGCATGTGGCCCATGCCGCCGGTTGGACACCCCGTTAGAGCCGTCTGTGCCCACAGGTAAACAGACCTGCTACAGGCAAGAGTGAGCTTGCCTGTTTATGTCCCTGTTTTGGCTAGGGCTTCATGGTATCGGTAGGTAGGTTATCAGTGTTGTTGATGGCGGAGGCTTTTATGATTCATTGTTGTTTTTTATTTAATGTAATTTCTCTTGAAGCAACTTTAACCAGCTTAAAACCTAAAATTCAGGTTACGAATGAATTGGTGGCTGTTGACTAAGTCTGTTTATAGGTGGTTTATCTGTTCTGACAAGAGGAATTGTTCAGTATTGTAATGAACTATAGAAATGATCCCTGACAGTATAGTCTTTGTTCAGTATTGTAAAGACCTTCATTGCTGTAAAACATTGGGTCAGTAAACAAGACATTTTACCGTCACTAGCAATCCAGGAGCATTTTATAAACTTTTTTTTTTTTTTTTTTTTTTAGATTAAGGTACCTGCCAGTGAACTTGATAAATCATACTGTTAAAAGGTAAATAGCCATTTAAAATTTACTAATAGATTGCTTGAGCCACAGTAAAAGTAAGTAAAAATACACATTGGTTAGAGAGATTAGCATTTCCTTGGATAACCTATTAATGTAGCGCTGGCCAGGTTGCTCAGTTCTTTAGCATTGTCCAGGTCCCTGGTCAGGGCACATAGCAGGAATCAACCAATGAATGCAAATAAGTAGAATGACAAATCAATGTTTCTCTCTTTCTCTCCCTCTCTCTCCCCTCTTCCTCTCTCTTTCTCTCTAAAATCAATTTTTTTTAAAGATTTTACTTATTTATTTTAGAGAGAGGAGAAGGGAGGGAGACAGAGAGGGAGAGAAACAGCAATGTGTGGTTGCCTCTCACATGGCCCTCACGGGGACCTGGCCTGCAACCCAGGCATGTGCCCTGACGGGGAATCGAACCGGGACCCTCTGGTTCCCAGTCCGCGCTCAATCCACTGAGCTACACCAGCCAGGGCTAAAATCAATTTTTTAAAAATGGTGGCTTACTATCTGAGATTTCCTGTCTCTGTATCTGTACTCCACTTAAAAAAAGAAAGAAAACCTACAAAGTACCTTTTAAAAACTTCAGCCAGTGAGAATAGTTCTCTCACACACTGAAACACACGAGGGGTGGGTAGAATACTGTTTGCTGTGGGAAAGATCTGAGCAGGGGGTGGCTGGCTTCCATGTGTACAGTCTGACTCCTGGTCCTCCTGCTTACATCAGATCTTCATAGGGTGGAGCCAGCTTAACCAGTGTGTTCTTTTTTTTTTTTTTAAAGATTTTATTTATTTATTTTTAGAGAGAGGGGAAAAGAGGAAGACAGAGAGGGAAAGAAACATCAATGCATAGTTGCCTCTGATGCACCCCCCACTGGGAACCTGGCCCGAAACCCAGACGTGTGCCCTGACTGGGAATCGAACCAGCAACTTCATGTTTACAGGCCGACACTCAACCTGCTGAGCCACACTAGCTAGGGCCCAGTGTGTTTTTAAGTAGGATTTAAAAAAGAATACGAATCACAGATAAAAGATTGATACAAAAACTCTTTCAAGTCCTAGGGAAAAAAGACCAAAATCTGATAGAAGAATGGACGAAAGATATGAAGACATTCCACAGAAAAAGATATACAAATGGCCCTTAAACACATGAAAGCGTAACTGCAGAACCAGCTCGTAGTGGTCCTATCATGTTTTCTGACAAGACCCAGAACCAAAGTTAAACCTTGGATACACCATTTATGGGTAACACTTGTGAACCCTTAACTGCTCCTCCCCATAGAACCAAAGGACTAGAACCCGATGGGAACCCAAGTCAGGGGTCTGTTATCCAGGAAAATTCGGTGGTGAAACACCTTAAAATTTGGCCCCTAACCCTGGGTCTTGGAAGAGGGATTTGAGCCTTGCTTTCTGTTTCCTGCCAGTCAACTCGCAAATAAAGCTTTTTCTAAAAAGCTGGTGCCATAGTATTTATTGGCTTCTGCATGTGTCAGGCAGTGAGCCCTTGCTCGGTAACAAAGGTGCTCGGCTACACTGCTGATAAGGGAAGTGGAAATTAAAATCACTGGGAAAGCATTTCTCACTCATCATGTTGTCAAAAAATGTAAAAGCATGAACACATTCTGTTGGTGAGGCTCTTGGGAAATAGGCACCCTCTCATCCTGTTGGTGAGAGTGCAAAATGGTAGTCTTCATCAAGGGAAATTTAGCAGTTTCTGTGTATGCATTTATCCTTTGACCTAACCGTCCCACTTCCAGGATGTACCTGGATGTACCATGAATACAAACCACAGGTGCCCACGGATATTCATGGCGGCATTATCTATGATATAAAACCCGATAACCATCCAGGAGGAGTGAACTGAAGTACATCTACATAACAGAACTGTGCAGCTGCAAAAATAAAATAGGAAGAGTCCTATGAACTGGTAGGGAGTGATTTCCAAGATACATTGAGTGAAAAAAAGGACAAATTAATATATATGGCAGGTGGTAAGAAAAAATGGGTGTTGTGTGGCTTCTAGAGTAGTCAACTTCCAGAGACAGGAAGGAGAAGGGCGGCTGCCAGAGGAGGGGCAATGGGGAGTTAGTGTTTGAGGGGTAGAGTTTCAGTTTGGAAAGATGAAAAAGTCCTGGAGATGGATAAGAGTGATGGGTGTACAACAATGTGAATGTATTTAATGCCTTGGAACTGTATACCTTAAAATGGTTAATTTGCTACAATTAAAAAAAAAATAAAAGATGAGGTTCTGAGGCCTAGAACTCCAAGTGATGGACTTCAGCTCAGATGAAGAGGCATTCACAAGTAGAATAAGAAACCATACCTTACAGTCTGCAAACCAAGTCTCTTCTTACCCTTATCCTCCTGGCCATGTAATCAGAATCCTCAACCCACCCGAGGTTTCTGTGCTAACAGACTCTAGGGCAGGCCTAGGCCAGCAGGGTCTGACTGTAAGGATGAAGAAAAAGAAAATGCAAAAGGAAAAAGAAGGGGAAATAAAAATATGAATATATTTGCTTTTTGCAAAAGATATTTTTTAAGAAGATTTTATTTTTTATTTTTAGAGAGAGGGGAGGGGAGGGAGAGAGAGAAACATTGATTGGTTGCCTTTTGCAGCACCTGGACCGCAACCCAGCATGTGCCCTGGTGGTGAATTGAATCAGTGACCTTTCAGTTCGCAGGCCGGTGCTCAATCCACTGAGACACACCAGCCAGGGCTGGGGGTATTTTTTTTTTTTCAAGATTTTATTTATTTTTAGAGAGAGGAGAAGGGAGGGAGACAGAGAAGGAGAGAAACAGCAATGTATGGTTGCCTCTCACATGGCCCTCATGGGGACCTGGCCCGCAACCCAGGCATGTGCCCAGACTGGGAATCGAACCGGGATCCTTTGGTTTCCAGCCCGCGCTCAATCCACTGAGCTACACCAGCCAGGGCGCTGGGGGTATTTTTAAAAATTGATTTTAGGGAGAGGAAGGGAAAGAGGGAGAAACATCAATTGGTTGCCACCCGTATGTACGCTGCTGGGGATCAAACCCACAACCTTTTGGTGTATGGGATGATGCTGTCACCAACTGAGCCCCCCGGCCAGGCCTACACTAGACACTAATTTTATTTATTTATATATATTTTAAAGATTTTATTTATTTTTAGACAGAAGGGGAGGGAGAGAGGAAGAGAAACATCAATGTGTGGTTGCCTCTCACGTGGCCCCCACTGGGGACCTGGCCTGCAACGGAGGCATGTGCCCTGACTGGGAATTGAACTGGCGACCCTTTGGTTTGTAGCCTGCACTCAGTCCACTGAGCTACACCAGCCAGGGCTTTAGACACTAATTTTAAATAACTTATTCAGGTGGGTGGGGACAAGGTATAAGAGATATGAATGATATCTGAGTATATCTTTTTATATAATTTTGACTTTTGAACCATGCAAATATTCTACATACTCAAAAAATGAAATTAAAGCAGCAATAACAAACCTAAAACTGAATTCAAATAGAAACAAATGAACCTAGAAGTATATTGGATTAATAACATAACCACGTAGGAAAATAATCTAAGTCACATGAATATAGTACTCCATACACATTTAGTGGAATATATTCAAAGGAAGAAAACTACAAAGAAACTTACTACAAAGTAGGCTTGTTGTCGATAGATCAGCAGTAGTCATTCTGCAATTACTTTCGTCCTATCTTGGGGTAGTGTAAATTAATAAATATACTGGTTGGTGTTGGGAACCACGGTGCTCTGGGAAAAAGGAGATAAAAATATAGTATGGAAAAGGTAGGGAAGAACCCTGTCATCTTGGGGTTTAAATTAGACATATCAGTGTGAATATATGATTTTTAAAAATTTCTAGAGCTGTTTCTGAGAGGGCCTGGGGGCAGTTCCACCCCAATAGCAGTGAGTACACCTAGCTCCCAGACCTTTGTTGCCAAATATTTCCCACTAAAGGAACCAAGGATCCTTGGAGGAATATTCCAGATTTTGGGCAGGCAAAATTCACCGTGAGCCTGGATTATTTTGTACCAAAAAGCAAGGAAGTGTTCAAAAATTGATGGAGACATGTTGAAAAAGGAGCAGCTTGAATGGGTTTCTGCTAGGTAATCTGGGACATTTTGACCATCAAAAAAAAAATGATGATGATAGCCCTGGCTGGTGTGGCTCAGTAGACTGAGCCCAGCCTGCGAGCCGAAGGGTCTCCAGTTTGATTCCCAGTCAGGAACGTGTGTGGGTTGCGGGCCAGGTCCCCAATTAGGGACTTGTAAGAGGCAACCAATAGATGTTTCTCTCACACATTGATGTTTCTCTCCCTTTCTTTCTTCTTCCCTTCCTCTCTCTCTGAAAAATAAGTTAAAACATTTAAGAATAATGTGGTAAAGGATATATTGAGTTTAAAAGTTCACACTACATAGTGAGTGAAAATCAGTTGTGATACTCCAAAGAGGGTAGTGTATTTGACTCCCTATAGACAAATGTCAGTTAAAGCAGAAAGAGTAAAAGATAGAAAATCAGTATTTTGCAACCACCAAGGTAATAATTGATTCAGGCAAGAATCATAAATGGTTGTCAAAAAACATTGTGTAAACATTTGTGAGGGATGAGGGTGGGGAACAGGGTACTCACACAGTCTAAAGTATCATTCCACAGATGACTCATTACAAAAGGAAAAAGCTAATCTCTGTATTGGAGAAATCTGGCAGACTCTACCTTAACCAGGTCTCCCCAGTAATGGATAGATTGCGTGCTTCTGGGTGGGATGCCAAAAATGTTTACCTTGAGTCTCATGGTGAGTAATAATCAGATAAACCCAGACTATAGGGCATTCTACACAACAGCTGCCTGGACTCTTCAAAATGTCAGTGTCATGAAAAGGGTCGGGACCCTGCTAGATTGAAGCAGAGCAAGAATTGTGACAACTAATGCCTGGTCCTTGATTGGATCCCGGATTAAAAGAAAACAAAACAGCTCTTTCTGCCACCTTTCCGTGGTGCCATAATGGCGCACATGAATGTGTTGGCCGGTGGCTTCAAGAGTGTCAACAATGCTGAAAAGAGAGGCAATGCCAGGTTCTTTGGCCAAAGTCATTGTCCGCTCTCTGTGATGACAAAGCATGGTTACCTTGGCAAATTTGATATTACTGATGACCACAGAGCTAGGAAAGCTGTAGTGAACCTCACGGGCAGGTTAGACAAGTATGGAGTAATCGGCACCAGACTCCGTGTGCAACTCAAAGATCTAGGAGAACGGCAGAGCAACCTGCTTCCATCCCATGCTTTCATTGTGCTGACCACCTCGGTGGGCATCACGGACCGTGAAGAAGCAAGACGAAAACACGCAGGAGGGGAAATCCTGGGGTTCTTTTTCTAGGGATGTAATACATACATGCAGATAAAATGCCTCAGTGGACAAAGAAACAAAAACTGTAAAGGCCGTTATTAGAATGATTGGGAAAATTTGAACACAGACAAAATATTTGATAATATCAGTGTTAAGTTTCTTAGGTGTCGTAATGGTATTGTAATTATGTAGGAGGGTGGTCCTTGCTCCTAGGAAATACGTGCTGGAAGAATTTAGGGGAGTATCTTGATTACTGTAGGTCTGTAGGTTACTTTTAACAGTTCCACAAAAGTGCATGTGTGTTGAAAGAGACACAGAATGTGGAAGGACATTAATAATTGGTGAATCTAGGGGAGGGGTATGTAGATGTTTCTTACACTCTTTGAACTTTGCATTGGGTTCAGCATATTTCAGAATAAAAAGGAAAAGCACAATATGGGAATTTCATTGATGGTAACTTACACTTCATCTTGTACTATATGTTAGAATGCATGGCTTTTATTAATCTTAAAAACAACCAACAAAACCAAAAAGCCCCTTTGTTCCCAAATAAGTAAAGGAATGTTACACATAGGCACACAGGTTTTTCTTTTTAATTCGACACCCAGTCCAGCATTTGTTGGTTCGTGGAATACACAGGGTGTAAAATGACCACTCTCTTTGAAATGGGAAATTCAAACAACTTCTCTTAACACTAGGAATGTGATTGAACCGTGTTCTTCTCTATCAAGGCATGGTGCTCCGAGGAGAGGTGAATATCTTGTCCAACATACAGACTCCCTCAAAAGGAAGTTAAGAGAAAACTCTTTCCCATCCTATTATAATATTCAAATGGGATGAATCTAGATTCAACTAAATGTGTGAAAAGAGCTAAGAAATGCTTAGGGTACTTGAAAATTAATTTGTTTAAGGGCAACTGCATTTTCTGCCTTGTGTTTGTCTTGGTGTGATAGTGGTCAGTTAGATGGTGTTGTAGAGTGCTCAGTCTGTGTGACGCGGTGTTACGTGCAGAACTTAAGGGGGTTTCATTGTAGACTTAGGTATCAACAAAGTGCAGTAAAATTGGATTTGTGGTTTGGGTTTGGTTTAAGCCACCAGCTTACCTGCTCTCACTGTTAGTGACGTAGGAAGCATTTAGATTTGGTTAGATATGTGCCGTGATGGTCAGGGAAGCCCTTGTTTAGGTTGAAGCCTGAGACGCCCGCTTCATAAACTTTTTGTTTCAGACCCCTTTACACTGTTAAATGTTATTGAATACCAAAGAACTTTTGCTTATGTAGGTTATATCTTGTGATCTTTGCTATATTAGAAAGTAAAACTAAAAAACAAAAACTAAGACATTAAAAAGAATTCATTACATGTTAACGTTAATGGAGTTTTTATGAAAAATAACTACTTTCTAAAATAGTGTGAAGAGTGGCATTGTTTTTCATTTTTGCAAGTCAAGTCTCCTGGATTCTTATATCTGCCTCTGCAAGCAATCTGTTGTGTCACGTAACCTTTGGAAAATGCCACTGTACATTTGCGAGAGAGTGAGAGGAAAGAAAGACTGTCTTAGCATGTTATAAAACTCATTTTGATCTTGGATACCCCACCCCCCAGCACCCCAGTCTCCCCCAGGGCTCTTGGACCACTTGTCGAGAATGGCAGTGTTACTGTCTCCTGAAGCGACCCAGCTGTCGCCTGACCTCACACACTTGCTCTCGTCCGAACCACCTGGAGGTCCTGTTAAAACTGACTGACTGCTGGGCCCACCCCAGAGTGCCTGATTTGTCTGCTTTGAGTGGGGCCTGGTAAGAAATGCGTTTCTGCCCTGGCTGGTGTGACTCAGTGGATTGAGCACTGTCCTGCGAACCGAGAGGTTGCTGGTTTGATTCCTCGTCAGGGCACATGGCTGATTGCAGGCCAGGTCCCCAGTTGGGGGCGTGCAAGAGGTAACTGATCAGTGTATCTCTTGCACATGGTGTTTCTCTCTCTCTTCTTCTCCCTCCATTCCCTCTCTCTAGAAATAAAGAAGTAAAATCTTTTAAAAAATGAAATGTGTTTCTAACTATTTCCTGATGATGCTATTGCTGTTGGTCGTGGTGCCTCACTCAGAGAGCCACTTTTCTACAGCTTTGAAAATGTTTGCATCTCTTTAAAGATCCCCCCTCCAGTTATATTTCATTTGAACATCACTCTTTTTCTCACTCTGATGTATTTGTTCCTAAACATTAATTTCATAAATGTTTACTTGGAATCCACTCTGCTGGCTCCTCAGAAGGCCTCAGGGCTGCCCCCCGCCCTCACTGTTTTCCGTCTGTAGATTTTATTTATTTATTTTTAGACAGAGGGGAAGGCAGGGAGAAAGAGGGAGAGAAACGTCAATGTGTGGTTGCCTCTCTAAGTGCCCCCCTACTGGGGACCTGGCCTGCAACCCGGGCATGTGCCCTGACTGGGAATTGCACAGGTGACCCCTTGGTTCGCAGTCTGACACTCAGCCCATGGAGCCACACAAGCCAGGAATTGCACAGGTGACCCCTTGGTTCGCAGTCTGACACTCAGCCCATGGAGCCACACAAGCCAGGGCTGTTTTCTCTCTAGTAGAAAAGCACAGATGATCTTTGGGAGCATCCCTCGTTGTCTCTCTCTCTCTCTTTTTTTTTAGTTTATTGATTTTAGAGAGGTGGGAGTGGAGAGAGAGAAACATCAATTTGGGGTTCCACTGGTTGAGTCTTGTATGTGCCCTGACTGGGGATTGAACTTGGGACAACACTCCAACCAATTGAATTACCGGGTCAGGGCCTCTCTTTTCTGATGTAGCTTTCTGGCCTGGGCTTTCTTTTTTTTTTTTTTTTTTTTTAAAGATTTTATTTATTTATTATTAGAGAGAGGGGAAGGGAGGGAGACAGAGAGGGAGAGAAACAGCAATGTATGGTTGCCTCTCACATGGCCCTCACAGGGGACCTGGCCCGCAACCCAGGCATGTGCCCTGATGGGGAATCGAACCGGGACCCTTTGGTTCCCAGCCCGCGCTCAATCCACTGAGCTACACCAGCCAGGGCATAACTGGGCTTTCTTTTATCAGATATGACACCATTGCCCATTCTGCTTCCTGTGCTTTGCTGGATCATTGGGCATTTATGCATTCTTTGCTCTGAGTTCTCACTTGTCCATCCTGGTGCATCTTCTGGAACATTTGGGGCCTTTCCTCTGGAGTTGGATTTTTCCAGTGGGCTTTCAGGAGTGAGTGGAGAGAAACTCATGTGTTCACCTTTTAACTTTGTTAAGCTTCTCTCCCTCCTGAACACCCCACACGTGTATCTATCAGAACAGGCTTAGGAATCTGCCTATGCACTTTCCACACCGCCCCACTGTAGTTCTGTGATACTGTAGAGCAGGACTTGTTGGAGTCACAAGACTGGGGGCGGCAGGGCCGGGACTCAGATGCTGCTGCCCCTTTCTGTTCTCCCCGGACTGTAATCTGCAGGAAATCTGTGTCAACAGATTACTTGGGTTCGCCTTTCTCATCTTGTATTTTGTATGTCACTGTTTTTGACTTTTGACAAAGTCCACATACTTGAAATTAGGTTTTATAACCCTGGACTATTTCATTATGTGGATGTACCATGGTTGCTAGGCATTTATTTTGTCCAGTTCTTCTCTACTAGGAGTAATGCCACTACCCCTCCAGTCATACAGGTTAGTTTTCACGTACCTAACTTACAGCAGGATACTTTTTGTGCTGGGGCTGTCGAGGATATTGTCTTCAGCTTTGAAGTTGTAGATATTTGGAAGTTGTTTAGTCAGGCTTTCTTAAGCATTTCAGAGCTTTTTCTGTGGCATCAGAGGAGGTAATACAGGGAGGAGGCAGAAGTCCTTGGCTGAGTTTCTGGAAATACCTCATCTGTTTCAGCAAGAGCTTCCTGTTACTGGCTCTAAATACAATCCCTCAATCTGTAAGCTGAGCAACTGCAGGCATCTTCCTCCCTTGCCCAGTTTGTAGGAGCCGGGCCCTGTCGTGGGTGCTTGGCTGCTGGGGACCTGAACGTCTGACGAACTGTTGTGGGTGATGAACCCTTTGAGGAATAGGTGCTGTAGGTGATGGCATTCTGGCCAAGTGTTGCTGGGAATCATGTTCTTTTGTGATTAGTTATGTAAGGGCTGTGCTTCCATCTATAAAATGGATGTTATATGTAACATTAAAGAAATAAAAGGGCGTCCTTGGGGCTTTGGAGTCAGACAGACCTGGGTTTTGTTTCTAGCACAGCCACTTCTTTTATTCAGCAGATATGTGTGATGATATTTTTATAAACAATATATTTTATTAAAAGAGAATAGTTTTGAAGGGGAGTAGTGGGACAAAAAAATTTCATTTGTATTGTAAAATGTGAAAATAAAATTGTGTAAACTCTGTTAGCTAAAAAAAAAATATATATATATATATATATATATAATTGATTACGCTATTACAGTTGTCTCATTTTTTCCCTTTATTCCCTTCCGACCTGCACCACCCTCCCACCAGCATTCTGTCATCTCCTCCCCCCGCCTCCCCCCGCCGCCCTTATGAATGTCCGTGGGTCATACATATAAGTTATTTGGCTTCTCCATTTCCTATACTATTCTTAACCGCCCCCTGTCTATTTTGTACCTACCATTTTTGCTTCTTATTCCCTGTACCTTTTCCCCCTCATCCCCCCTCCTCTTCCCCACTGATAACCCTCCATGTGATCTCCATTTCTGTGATTCTGTTCCTGTTCTAGTTGTTTGCTTAGTTTGTTTTTGTTTTTGTTTTAGGTGTGGTTGTTAATAATTGTGAGTTTGTTGTCATTTTGCTGTTCATATTTTTTATCTTCTTTTTCTTAGATAAGTCCCTCTGACATTTCATATAATAAGGGCTTGGTGATGATGAACTCCTTTAACTTGACCTTATCTGGGAAACACTTTATCTGCCCTTCCATTCTAAATGATAGTTTTGCTGGAGAGAGTCATCTTGGATGTAGGTCCTTGTCCTTCATGACTTCGAATAGTTCTTTCCAGTCCCTTCTTGCCTGAAAGGTTTCTTTTGAGAAATCAGCTGATAGTCTTATGGGAACTCCTTTGTAGGTAACTGTCTCCTTTCCTCTTGCTGCTTTTAAGATTCTCTCCTTATCTTTAACCCTGGGTAATGTAATAATGATGTGCCTTCGTGTGTGCTTCCTTGGGTCCAATTTCTTTGGGACTCTATGAGCTTCCTGGACTTCCTGGAAGTCTGTTCCTTTGCCAGATTAGGGAAATTGTTCATTATGTTTTCAGATAAGTTTTCAGTTTCTTGCTCTTCCTCTTCTCCTTCTGGCACCCCTATGATTCAAGTGTTGGAACATTTAAAGTTGTCCCAGGGGTTCCTAAGCCTCTCCTCATTTTTTTGAATTCTTGTTTCTTCATTCTGTTCTGATTGAATGCTTCTTTCTTCCTTCTGCTCCAAACCGTTGATTTGAGTTTTGGTTTCCTTCCTGTCACTGTTGGTTCCCTGTACATTTTCCTTTATTTCACTCTTTACAGTCTTCACTTTTTCCTCTAATTTGTGATGATACTCAACCAATTCTATGAGCATCCTGATTATCAGTCTTTTGAACTGTGCATCTGATAGGTTGGCTATCTCTTCATCGCTTAGTTCTATTTTTGGGGCTGTGATCTGTTCTTTCATGTGGGCCATATTTTTTTGTCTCGTTGTGCCTGTTACATAGTAAAGGTCAAAGCCTTAGGTACTCACCAGGGTGGGGCAACCCACATTGCTGAGTTGTGGTGCTGTATGTGGAGGAAAGGTCCCAGAGAGAACAATTCCTCTTGCTCTGCTCTCACTGACTTTCAGTCACTTCCTTAACTGCTTACCAGCAAATTGGGCCCTTCTGGTGCTGATTCCCGGGTTGGTGGGTTTGTGTATGTTCTAGGAACTCTCCAATGAACTCTCCTGTGAGGCTAGGAGTTTCTCCTGTTGCCACAACCCCCACAGATGTTTACAGCCAGAGGTTTTGAGGCTTTATTTCCCACAATGGAACCTTGTGTTGAGCAGTCTGTCTTGTTCCCCAGTTGTTTCTCCTGGTTTATCTGCACACAAATGTGGGACCACCTGGTCTGCCAGCTGCTGCCTTACCCGTCCCATCCTCAAGCTGCCCTCTCTGCCCCTGCTGCCCCTCTCTGCCCGCTATCAGTCTGAATGAATGTTTCTTCTTTAACTCCTCTTGGTCAGACTTCTATCCAGTTCAGTTTTCTTGCAGTTCCGGTTATTTTTTGTTTTTAAATTTCTTGTCCTTCTTTTGGTTGTGTAGGGAGGCAAAATGTATCTACCTATGCCTCCATCTTGGCCCAAAGTCCGTGTGATGATGTTTATTGAGCATATTCCTTGTGCCAGGCAGTGTAATAGGTTTTGGAGACATAATGAGAAGCAAGAACATTTTTTGTCCTTTCTCAAGTTATTAAACAGGTAATCTCCAGTAAGTACTAGCTGATAGAAATGCAATGAAGGAAAAGCAGAGATCACTTGAGGGTGTGTAACAGTGAATCTGACCTCCTTAGAAAAGTTTACCTTACGGAAGTCACTCTTTAATTTTTTTATTCTTTTTCTTTTTGAGGTAACTTTTTTTTTTTAAATTATTGCTTTTTTTTAAAAAAGATTTTATTTATTTATTTTTAGAGAGAGGAGGAAGGGAGGGAGACAGAGAGGGAGAGAAACAGCAATGTATGGTTGCCTCTCACATGGCCCTCACAGGGGACCTGGCCCGCAACCCAGGCATGTGCCCTGACGGGGAATCGAACCAGGACCGTCTGGTTCCCAGCCCGTGCTCAATCCACTGAGCTACACCAGCCAGGGCTTGAGGTAACTTTTGAGCTGACATTCTGAAGCTGAGTAGAATTCGTAAGGGAAAGGGTAGGAAAGGATGGAGCATTCCAGGTGGAGGTGCAGCCATGGAGAGGCCTGAATGGGAGGAAATAGGATACTTAAGAAAGACAAAGAATAGCGAGGTTGGAGGGGATGGTGGGCCAGACCTCACAGGGCTGCACTGGGATTGTTGGTATTTAGTCCTGCAGTGGTTCGAAGGCATTAAAGAGTTTAAGTAGCTCACTTTGGATCGAAGGACACATACACAGTGAAGGGATGGAAAAGATAAAGGGAAATGAAAAGAAAAAAAAATGTTGGGGTACCAAAACTTAGACAAAATAGACTTTAAAACAAAGGCTATAACACCCAGTAATTACAAAGAATTTGTCTGGGTATTTATCCAAAGACAACTAGTGGGTATTTTTCTAAGGAAACCCAAAGCACTAATTCGTAAAGATACATGCACCCATATGTTCATTGTGGAGTATTTACAATAGCCAAGCTGTGGAAGCAACCAAAATGTCCATCAATAGATGAATAGATAAAAAAGAAGTGGTACATTTATGCAATGGAATATTACTTAACCATAAAAAAGAATGAAATCTTGCCATTTGCAACAACATGGATGGGCCCGGAGGGTATTATGCTAAGTGAAATAAGTCAGACAAAGACAAATACCATATGATTTCACTTCTATGTGGAATAATTCAAACAAGATAAACAGACCTGGCAGGTGGTGCTCAGTGGGCTGAGTGCCAGCCTGTGAACCAAAAGGTTGCTGGTTTGATTCCTTGTCAGGGCACATGCCTGGGTTGTG